>JAGFNQ010001913.1:182625-199946 GCA_024364735.1 Boesenbergia rotunda | reverse complement strand
GTTGGCATTTGCCGCTCACAAAGGATTTAAGTTGTATCAAATGGATGTAAAATCGGCATTTTTTAAATGGTTTTATCAAAGAAGAAGTATATGTTGAACAACCTCCGGGTTTTGAAGATTTACAATGTCCAAACCATGTATACCAGCTTAAGAAAGCATTGTATGGACTAAAACAGCACCTCATGCTTGGTATGAAAGATTGTCTACATTCTTAGTGTCAAAGGGTTTTCATAGAGGAACAATTGATCCTACATTATTTTTAAAGACTAGTGGGGAAGATATCTTTGTGGCCCAAGTCTATGTAGATGACATAATTTGTGGATCCACAAACAAAGTCTATCTAAATGAATTCATAAATCACATGGAAAGTGAATTTGAAATGAGTTTGGTTGGTGAATTAACATTTTTCTTGGGTTTACAAATTAAACAAACAAAAGATGGCATATATATTCATCAATCCAAATATGTAGGAGAAATCATTAAGAAATTTGGAATGGAGAGTGCCAAAGAAATATCTACCCCTATGGCTACTAACACCAAGTTAGACAATGATATTGAAGGTAAGGAAGTTGACTCCAAATTGTATCGTAGTGCCATAGGTAGTCTCCTTTATCTCACGGCTAGTAGACCCGATATATTGTTTGCCGTGGGTATGTGTGCAAGGTATCAAGCTTGTGCCAAGGAGTCACATCTATGTGCAATCAAAAGAATCCTTCGCTACCTTAAAGGGACTCAACGGGTGGGTTTGTGGTACCCTAGAACCGAAACGTTTGATCTTGTAGGATATTCCGATTCGGATTATGCCGGATGTAAATTGGATCGGAAAAGTACTAGTGGTGGATGCCAATTTTTGGGATCTTCCTTGGTGAGTTGGTCAAGTAGAAAACAACATTGTGTAGCACTCTCCACAACCGAAGCCGAATATATAGCTATGGGTGAATGTGTGTCACAATTATTATGGATGACTCATACCTTGGAAGATTATAAACTCATCTACAAAAATGTGCAAGTTCTTTGTGACAATGTGAGTACCATAAACTTGACAAAAAATCCGGTTCATCATTCACGAACTAAGCACATTGAGGTTAAACATCATTTTATTCGAGATCATGTATCTAATGGGGATATTGTTCTTAAATATGTTGAGTCAAAATCGAATCTTGCGGATCTTTTCACCAAACCTCTTCCGGAATCTGAATTTAGCTACTTGCGAAGAGAATTAGGAATGTGCCATATTGATTAATCCTCCATGATCATTTCAAGCAACTCACTTGCCTTAATATGCATCTCACAAGAACCTAGAACTTCCCTTGCTTGTGCCTTTGTAGATGGGAGTGAGATGCTAGGGTTCATCTTCTTGTTCATAATGCTTATTATGATGTATTACTTTGAACAAGAAGTTGAAAATTCATCATAAATCATTCACTTGACCAATCATGGGGAAGACTAGTATGCTATTAATGTGTACTTAGTCCGAAGATCGTGATTGGATATTTCAATGAACTAACCCAATAGCCAAGTCCTTGGAGACCATATGATCATGCTTGACCCCTTTGGAACTCGAAAATGCAACACATCGAGTATGTTTTCACCATGTCTCAGTCATCCCAGTTACCAATCGATTGATTTCAGTTATCAATCGATTGGTGAGTCTGCACCTTTACCCAGAAACTCTCTGAATCGATTGCCTAATCGATTCGAGCTGTTATTTCGGGCACAGAATGATCCTTAATCGATCAGTGGATCGATTAATACAGATTGAATCGATCGGTTGATCGATTACGTGCGCTGATCGATTAACCCAGGTCGAATCGATCCGCTAATCGATTACGAATTCTCGTAATCGATTACTCAATCGATTCCGGCCATTAACGCGCTCCCACTAACCTGTCGTGTCACTCGCCTTTTGACCTAAAACCCTCAGCCGACCCGAACTTTCCCGCAGACCTCTCCTGCGTGCTTCCGATTCTCAAACCCTAGCGGTCTTCCTCTTCCTCCTTCGCTGCCCACTTCTTCTCTCGACGCTCGCTTAGGCTTCTCTCGCGACGCACCAGCGCCTCTCGCGACTCACGCTCGAAGTTGTTTGTGCGAGGCTTCTTCATCCCGGTTTAGTTTCCTTCTCCTCATCAATGGCGCCAAAGTAAACCCTACTCTCTACTTCATTTTCATTTCCTTACTCATTTATCTTGGTTTTTGGCTAATCCGTTTTTGTCTGTGTTCTTGTGATTGCATTGCTTTCTCCCTTCAACATGTGTATCGTTTACCCTAACCCTACACTCATGACTTTAACCTAAACTTGAACTCACGCATTTGTCCTACCCTACTCTCATTTGCCCTAATCTCATCTCATTTTCTAATCTGAAAAACCCATTTTCCAATCTAATTTTCTGATCTCTCTTGATACATTGCCATCATTTCTTGGTCATCTTTGGTTGGTCCTCAATAGGAAGAAGCAACGGGCGGATGAGACGGGTGCCGGGTCTTCTCGCCCTAAACCCCCTACGGATGCCCGTTTTCCGAATGCCGCCCTTCAAAAGGCATTTGGTCAACATATATTTAAATTGATTGCCCCTAGATCACTAGACCGCCAATATTTTCATGATCATTGTTTCTCGGTGTTTCAAATCCTTGAAAACTATAAACTTGAGTCTATTATCTATTGTGAGCGAGGGGTCAACATAGGGTTGGTATCCGAGTTCTACAACAACCTCCACACCACGGATGGTGTAAATTATAAAACTCGGGTAGCCAAACAAAGTTTGGATTTTAGCTATACGACTCTTTCGGCTTTCCTCCAGTGTCGTCCCTCTACAAATAGCTTTGTTTTCTTTCCTACACTTCCTGAGCTTTTACCTCCGCCATTTGAGGATATCTCCCTTGACTCGATGTATCAGCATTTCTTTCGGCGTCCGCGTCCAGATGGCCCTTATGCCAATCTGACCACGTTTCCTGCTCTTGAGCTCTCTGCTATCGATTATGCCCTTTATAAGGTCGTAATCAACTGTTTTTTGCCTATTGTGTCTCGCGCTTTAGCGACCGTCCGACCCTCTCAGCTTTTCTTGACCTATGCTCTTCACCGGGGTCTTGATGTCAACATCCCTCTGAACATATTTCATTCCATTATCCATTTCACTCAGCCTGTGCACGGTACCGTTCATATGCCTTTTGGGCATATTATTACAGACTGGCTTGCCACTATGGGGATTGACGTCTCTCGAGGGAAGGTGGAGCCCATGACCGTCAAATACTCCCGGATTTCAGCACGTTCGTTCTCCAAATCTGGGATGACGGGCGAGTTTGGCGACATTCGTTGGACTGATGGTCGGCAGGTTGGGGAGGGCCCGCGCGCACGCCCTGGACATGGATCCGTTGCTGCGGCTGCTCCGGATGATGACGAGGAGGAGGACCTTCGAGATAGGATGCTTGCCTTTGAGGAGACCGTTGACACTCGCTTTGAGGAGATGCAGTTGGAGAGTGACTTGCGTCACTTCGAGACGCAGTCACGTCTCACAGCCATCGAGCGCACCCTGCTGGAGGTGCGCGATATGTGTCGCTCCCGGATGCTCGGCCAGCCTCCTCTTCCTCCACCGTCTACTGATGCTCCATCGTCGGAGGTTGGCGCCACTTCGGGAGGTTCTGGTCTTCCCGATGTTGCGGAGACCCCGGCCGCTGATCCTGCTGCTGCCCTCGAGGAGTTCTTCTTTGCGCCTTGATTTATGTAGTCCTGTTTCGTTGGTTGTTTTTGTTTGGAGTTCTGTACTAAGTTTATGGATATTGTTAACTTTTGATGCTTGTATGCTATATTCACATTTTCTGCCTTATATGCTACCGGTTTGTTTGCATGTTGCGAGTTGTGATTTTCTCTCTTGTATGGTGCTTCTATTGAGGGGGAGCTCTTTTATGTTTATGTGTCATTTTTGATATTTGGCAAAGGGGGAGAATTGCAGATATTTAAAGTTTATATTCATGATTATGCTCTAAATAATTTTACTATATGCTTATTGGATTGATATCGCTGATATTATGTTGAAAGTTAGCTTAAACTTAAATAGATTGTCAAACATCAAAAAGGGGGAGATTGTAGATGCAATCATGCCCTAAATGAGAGGTTTCGATGATTGACGGTTATTTAAGTTTAAGCTAATACATTGGATCTAACATTGAGATTTAGTGTGCAGTGACGCAAGAAGTCCAAGGAATGGTCGGGGACTGAGTTCTTGGCATGAAGACCCGGAGTTGAGGAAGCTCCAGGCAGGAAGTCCAAGGGATGGTCGGGGACGGAACTCTTGGCATGAAGACCCGGAGCTGGGAGGCTCCAGGCGTGAAGTCCAGGAAACGAGAGGTTTTGCTGGCACAAGGTAATTGAATCCATTGGAAGGGATTCAATCAACCCAGCTGAGAATTGCAGGCTTGAAGTCCAGAGTCAGGAGTATCAATCGATTCACCAATCGATTGGAAGATGACTAATCGATTGGTGAATCGATTCAGACTGATTCTGGGTGGAAACAGAAGGTTCTGTAATCGATTGCTGAATCGATTACAAGCTGTTCTGTCCGCAGACAGAACTCTCGGTAATCGATCAGCCGATCGATTCAGAAAGCCTGTAATCGATTGGTGAATCGATTACAAGCTGTTCTGTCCGCAGACAGAACTCTCGGTAATCGATCAGCCGATCGATTCAGAAAGCCTGTAATCGATTGGTGAATCGATTACAAGCTGTTCTGTGCACGACAGAACGCTCGGTAATCGATCAGTTAATCGATTCAGGATTCTAATCGATCAGCCAATCGATTCAAGTTCAAATGGCGTAATCCCAGCCGTTCATCCAACGTTCGTACTGCTCAACGGTTACTTGGTAATCGATTGGGGCTTCTCACCAATCGATTCAGGAAGCAAAAGAAGACCGGTAACACTGTTCCATTGCGATTTGAGCTAGGGTTTTGGTGCTTCAAGCTGTGTGTTCAAGCTCAAGTTTTCAACACCTTCATCAAGCAATCAAAGGAAGGAGAAGCAAGCCTATTGTGTAATACTTCTCTCTTTTCTTCTTCCTTGTATTGTTCTTTGTGAAAGTTTTCAAGGGTGTTGTAAAAGGGTTTCTCCACCCTCGGGGTTGTTCCGAGAAGGAGGTTTGATAGTGAAATCTGCGATCGCTGGTGTGGACCCTTGGATTAGTCACCTCAAGGAGGTGGAGACCAAGTAAATACAAGTGTTAGCATTGGTTTTGGTGGTGGGTAGACTTTGATTTCTGCTTGGAAGAAGAAGAATCAATTAAAGCGAGCTATTCACCCCCCCCCCTCTAGCTCTACCGATCCTCAACAGAGGCTGGGCAGTCGACTGGTGTTATAACAGTCGACTTCCAGCGCAAACAGAAACTCACAGTAGGTTCTGGACCCTGGGTCAGTCAACTGCCATTTTGGCAGTCGACTAGTAGCGGCTGGTGAGCTGGCAAAATTCGAACGTTGGGGCTGTCAACGGTCGACTTTGGCTGGCACCAGTCGACTGCCCTGGGGGCAGTCGATTGGTAGCGAGAAATCAGCCCCGAGTCCTATTTAAAGAGGACTTCGCGGTGGCTGAGTTTCTTGACGAGTTTGGTCTTGGTTAAGGGCCAACAGTAGTCTTTGTGCTTAGAGGTTCTGAAGGTGTTGTGGTGAGGTTTCTCCACCCACAAGGAGCGACGAGAGCTAGCCGGAGGTTATCCGGGGATTGATCCACTGACGGATTCTTGGATTAGTCGCCCGTCCAGGGTGGATACCAAGTAAATCAGGTTGTTAGCGTTTGTTCTTCATTGTTAGTTTTGTTTATTATTATTTCCGCTGCACAAACTAACCGTGTAGGAAGAAAGCTTCGAAGAAACGCTATTCATCCCCCCTCTAGCGGACACGATCGATCCTACATATCTTTCCCTATGCTCCTTTGATTAACTGCATGTCAATTATGTGTCTTGTTGATTCGTCTCATCATTTCATATTTAATAATTTTTTATTTTGAGTTCAAATCTTTATGAATAAATTATTAACTGGACCATGACCATAAACACAAAAGTCGGCGATCAACTCGTTGCCTTTTCCGAGGTCGAACGGTCGAGCAAATTACAAGGCCGATTTTGGTAATTGGCTAAGTTGTAATTTGGATTGTTCGATACGGCACGAGATGGTCGATGGGAGATGGGTCTCCATTCGGATTAAATTTTAATCCGCAGGCATGGAGAGGTCTCTCGGATCGACCAAGTATTCGCTTAGGAAGCCCGCCAAGCCATACCCATCACTTATTGTTGTAAAAAAGATAAAAGTGTAAGTACCCTGAGATAGTTTTGATGTGGTCAACCGAGTCAACTTAGGTCTTATTGGTTTGATCCCGGTATCTAAGTGTGCAGGAGCTTAGGAGCACAAGAAGTCAAGAGGAAGACGCAACAGTTGAGTTAGGATGACACGAGAAAGGAGCTGACAGACTCGATGCATCCGAGGGTCACAAAGTCTATGGAAGAGTATACCGGTGGATGAGAAGAGTGTGCGCGACGTCCGAGAGATGAGAAGCCTGGGAGGAAGTCCATTCAAGGAAAAGGTTAAAAGTTTGGTTCAGGTGAGCTCAACTTCGGATGATTAAAAATTACCCAGGAGCACTAGAAGACTAATCAACTGAAGGTTGACCAGAACCAAGCAAACTAGGCGCCTGAGTCCACTCAGGTGCTTGGCCATATAGGGCTATTCCTTTTAGCCTCTTCCTTCTTTTAATTATTATTTATGTTATTGGTTTTTTTAATAATTGCTTAACTAATTCTATCGTTGCTAAGAAAAATAAAAAATCTGCTTTTATACTTGTAGGGCTATTCAACCCCCCCCCCCTCCCCTTCTAACTGGCCGAACCATTCCAAAAAAAGTGGTTAACAAATTAAAAAAGGCTACTGAGTAAGAAATTTGACATGAAAGATTTGGGTGAGACCAAGAAAATTCTTAGGATGGAGATTAATAGGAACAGAGCAATAGGAAGATTATGGTTGTCTCAACGTAGCTATATATGTTGGTGCAACCCTCTTTGGGTCAAGATTGACCAGTTTGACTAAGCTCGGGTGGACTCGAGCTTAAGTTTCGATGTTTGGACAATATATGAGAAGAGGTCAAGGTTGACTGGATATTTGACAATATGTAAGAAGAGTCAAGTAGGTCAAAGGGTGACTAGATACTTTACTAGGAAAGTTCTAACTGGATGTTAGGTAAGGAAAAATATTAACTATAGTTAGGCAGGGTGAAAAGTCTATCAAGTGACTAGTCTTAACTATGATTAAGCAAGGGAAAGTCCTAACTCGAGGTTAGGCAAGGGAAAGCCCTAACTGTGGTTAAGCAGGGTGAGAAGTTTACTTGGTGATTAGTCCTATCTGGAGGTTAGGCATGATGGAAGTCTATCGAGTGACTAATCCTATCTGGGGTTAGGCAAAGAGAAGTCTAAGTGGATCAAAGAGGATCGCACATTGGCAAAGGAAAGTCCTAACTGAGGTTAAGTAGGGTGGAAGTCTGTCGAATGACCAACCCTAATTGAGGTTAGGCAAAGGAAAGTCCAACAGAAAGTTGGAAAGAGATGGAAAGTTCAAGTGGGTCAAGGGATGACCGAACACTTAGTGAGCAAGTCCTAAAGGTTGATCGGATGCTAGTCAACAAGAAGTTCTAACAAATTACAGTTGACCAAATGTTGGACAATGGAACCCTTGACTCGGATCAAGCAAGTTGGGTTGGGCAATCGATTGAGGTAATCGATTGACCCTAAGCTAATCAATTAGGGTAATCGATTAGAAAGGTTCTCATGAGAACACAATAAGGGCCCGAATCGATTGATCAATCGATTGGGTCAAGCCTAATCTATTTGTCTAATCGATTAGGCATGCTTTCTCAATCGAACAGTAGAGGTCCGAATCGATTGGGAAGATTTCCTAATCAATTAGGACCTCCTCAAATCAATTAGGCATATTGCCTAATCGATTGAGAGCTATGTTTCACAAAGCACTATAGGGTTTGAAATCAATTGGGCAATCAATTATGGTTAAACCAATCGATTAGGGCAATAGATTGAGGTATCTTCACGATAGCACAAAAAGTCTCAAAATTAATTAGGGCCATCGATTAGAGGCTTCCTAATTGATTGATATGGCTCACCAATCATTAGATGTTCAAAAAAGAGTCATTCTGCAAGTTTGAACAAGCAGATCCTACATGACAATCAATTAGGGGTAAGCCTAATCGATTAGGAGGCGAAAAATAGCTCGAACTGCGTCCATATTAAGGGGAGTTCATCTAGGGTTTTCAGTGTCGATTCTTAGTGATTCTGGAGTGAAGTGCTACTACATTTTCGAGTCAACAAGAGGCCAATTCAAAGCAAGAAGAGAGCAAGCAAAACAAGGTTCATTGTTGTAATTGTTTTCGATTTCTTTTGCAACCTAGTTTGTGTTTCTTGTTTGTATTCTTATTTGAGGTTGTCTGAAACTTCTCTGCCTCCAAATTATTTTCGAGAAAAGTGTGTTCATAGTGGAATTGTGTATACTATGTAGATCCTTGGATTAGTCACTTCAAGGTGGTTGAGACCAAGTAAATCGGAGGTGTTAGCATTATGGAGTCTTCTCTTTGAGTATCCGCTGTAAATCATCAACGAAGAAGCGATTGAATCTATTCACCCTCCCCTCCCTATCTCTCTATGTGTCCTAACAATATGGAGAAGGTGTTGTTAGGTTCAACATGAGTAATGTGAAGTCGATGCACACCTCTGGCGTAATATATCAAGTTATCTAGTACACAATATCCAAAGACAGATGAGTAGATTTAGGAGATGCCAAAGGTTTCAAATGCTAGTGCAGTTGGTTGCCTGATATATGCCATGGTTTGCATGATACCAAATTTTGTTCAAGCAGTTAGTATGATAAGTAAGTTTCTCTCAAATCCTAATCGATCAAATTAAGATGTAGTGAAGTGGATTTTTAAATACTTAAAGAATACAACTGATTATGACATCATATTCAGTAGACAACTGGAAGATCCTTCAGTTACTGGGTGCGTAGATGCAGATTATCTAGGAGATATAGATGATAGGAAGCCTACTACAGGATACATATAATTTCACTGTAGTAGGAGGACCAATATGTTGAAAGTCAATGATACAAGTTATTGTTGCGTTGTCTACTACAGAGTCAAAGTACGTGGCAGTAACTGAAGCAGTGAAGGAAGCTTTA
The DNA here is from genome assembly GCA_024364735.1 of Boesenbergia rotunda. Classification (NCBI taxonomy): domain Eukaryota; kingdom Viridiplantae; phylum Streptophyta; class Magnoliopsida; order Zingiberales; family Zingiberaceae; genus Boesenbergia; species Boesenbergia rotunda. Next base: position 190,735 of record JAGFNQ010001913.1, on the reverse strand, counting down.
TAACTTATAAGGTTGGTCAAAGAATTAGGTGTTCAGTAAGGTGGAGTTAAGTTATTGTGTGATAGTCAGAATGTTATATATTTGGAGAAAAATCAAGTGTATCATGCAAGGACCAAGCACATTGATATGAGATTTCACAAGATTAAAGAAATGATTGCTTAAAGGAAATTTCAACTTGAAAACGTTTACATTGCAGGCAATACTGCCAACATGTTGAAGAAGCCAGTAACCACAAAAAAGTTCAAGAATTACTTGAACTTAATCCATGTCTCTATATGCTAGAGGAACAGAACCCAAACGTAAAGTTCCAAATGGAATTTTGCTCAAATGCTCGTGTTCTTCGAAGGGGTGGATATTCACTATGGTAGATATTATTGACGAGTAACTCATATATGAGCGGAGGTTGATACGAAGGACATTGCGAAAGAGGGAAGAAGGGGCATGGCCTGGCATGGCTGAGCTGTGTCTGGTTTTGGAGGTGTGGCATGTCCAAGGATGGGCATCCCGCCAGACACACCTTGGTCATATCTAGTTCTTGAAGCATGACACGCCCAGACATGAGCGTGCCCACCAGACATGGTCTAGTTGTGTCCAAATCTAGATGAACGACACGATCAGGAGGCATGACCTTGCCCAGGAGGCACAGCCCGACCGTTTCTCATCCAGGAAGCAACCGAAAACCTAGAAAATGGAGTTTTTTGGGTATTTTTTCTCTGAAATATCATGTAAGAGATTTGACACTATATATGGGATCATTGTAAACCTAATATAAGAGTTGAGAGAATTTTAATAAAACATTGGTCGTTTTCATGGAGTAAGCAAGCCGCTGAATCACGGTAATTCTCCGTTGTCTCGCCTCGTTGTTTCCTTCTCATGTTCGATGCTTTCTCGTGCTCTGTTGTTAGGATTCTTTTGTTGTCTTGTTACTGTGCGATCTTCTTTTGTCTCTCCTCTTCTTCGATAACTGGAGTTGGAGAGGTTGTTATCCTCGTCAAAACAATTATCACGTCTCGAGGCGACTAAACTATATTAAGCCCTAGGTTAGGGGTGTAATTTTAAATATGAAATAAGGGAGGACTAAAATGCAAAAGTACCCCCACTTATAAGCCCTCAGTCTCACCACTTCACCCGATCGCAGTCAAACCCAATCCGCCCGATTCCTCCTTCCTCCTCGCCTCACAGGCTATCGTCGATTCCAGCCATCGTCGCCTCCTTAACGAGACTCAACGGATCAGAGGGGAGTAGCTTAAGTTGATCTGGAGTTGGCAGGAGACGACAGCGGAGCCTTCCTCACTTCGACCAATGGCTCTTCTCCTCAAGCGCACGAAACCACCGTCGGCAGCCGACCTCCTCCGTTCCTTCTAGTTGGTTGCCGCCGATTAGCACTGGCGATCTCCAGCCACAATTGGTGGAAGGTGAGCCCGATTTTATGCCATGTTGGATATGGACTTCCCTAGATTTTTGCTACGGGATCCACTGCCGAAGGTGGGCTTGAACTTTTCCTCTAATCGCAGCTTCTTCTTCGAAGATTTGGGGAAATGGAGGTGGCGTGAATGCCTAGCTCAGATTTGAGTTGAATATCCATCAATTTTCTTCTTGAGGGTTGGGGATCAATAGAACATGCTGGATTGGAATAGAGGAAGGAGCACCAACGCCAATCTAGGTATGAGTTATAATGTTTAGGATTGATTTTGAATGATAAGAACCATTTGGATGAATTGTTGTCTATGTATGGATTAGCTGTTGAATTTTGAAATTGTGGATTTTAGTTCTTCCTCCCTGCTTCAACTCACCCTGTCGACTGGGAGTTGCTGCTGTGGAAAACTTGCACGAGCTCAGGTAAGGGCTACTACGGTTGGATGGCTTGGTGTGTTGGATTTGGAGTTCGATCCATCATTTACTTTTGATATCTTGTATGTGTAGATTTCGACTGTGAGGGTTTGTTTTCTTCCACTGTGAGGAGCTGATTTTGTGCCGTGTGGATCTGTTCTGAGATGGGGAAAGGATTTCACCTTAGATTCCTAGGATTTGAGGTAAGGAGCTGATTTGGTTGTTATAGCTCTACATGTACCTCTGTTTGGAATGTGATCTGTTGTAGTATTTGATTTTGGTAACCTTAATTCTTGGACCTGGTATATGATTTGGATAGGAGCTGTGGATGTGGGAATAGATGTGGATCTTATGTGGATTAGGTTTGGTGTTGTGTATTATGATACATGGTTGTGGATTTAGATCGTTGATGTTTAATTCTTGTGATTACCTCTGTTTGGAATGTGGTCCATTTTAGTATTTGGAACTTGTGGTGTTTGTCACATGATACTTGGATGGTAGGGTTGAGGTTAGGTTTACTTTGAGATTTAAACTTAATAATCTAAACTTGATGAATTAGAATTTGAAATAAATAAAAAATGAACCTAATCTTAATTACGCGGGGTAATTAAGAACCGATCAGTTAATTAGATGAAATTAACTGAAAAGGGTGGCTAGGTTAATCCTAACTTTGTGTTAGGGATTTATTAGTTAGTTACCATTTCTGTGTAATAGCTATTTAAACATGTCCTTTGGTACAGGACACTGATTGCTTTCGGACTTTTAGACAGGAGGTCCTCATTTGATACAGACTCCACTTTGAGGCAGGTACTTCTTGTTTATTTTTGTAGTTCCACTTTATCTTTATGCATGACTATTGATATTATGTGCAGTAGATTTTATTTATCGTAATCTGCTACCGTTTGTTATCCTGCTTGATACTTATGTTTGATCTTGAATATGATCTAGATTTCTTTTCATACAGTCTCGTTTATTGCTATCTGATTATATACAGTACTTGTGTGAGCATGTGTACGTAAATAGGGTAGCATGTTACTATATGGATTGTATTGATTTGATTTTAGCTATACCTGCATGTGTACCTAGATGTATGATGATTAGGTTATGATACATGTTTTCGACCTGTGCATATTAGGTTGAGTTATGTATTGATGACCTGGTAGGGGTTGCATGAGTTGGAGTCATGCACCATGGTTGCATCGTTGCATGTCGACGACCATTGGCTCCCTTGTGGTCTGAGTCCGTCACCTGGTATATGATATGCACACACAGCCACTCATGGGTTAATGAATACCGTTGGGTGTGTGCATTTGCTCTATACTACTCCACTCGACCACTCATGAGTAGTGGTTTCGGAGCATAGTAGCAGGCAGGTATCCCTCCTATTCCTATAGACCAGAGGAGATGAGAGAGATATCTCCCCCATATGTACATGGGGTGGAGCAAGAGCTCCACTAGCATCCTGTCCACTCGGTCACTCAGGAACAGTGATGGAGAGTGTGGACAGTGTCACAGCTCTACCCACTCAACCGACGCATATGACATGCCTCGGTGGCTGGACTGGTATCAGGGGTGACCATGTTATTGAATCATATGCATATGATGCATTGTGCATTTGATTGTGATTGCTGCATTTATTTGCTACATTTATTTGTTGCACATGTTTAACATGGACATATAGGATATACCATTTGTGTGGTTTGATGACCCTGCACTTGCTCATATGATATAAACCCTTTTTATGATCAGAATAGGCTGATTTCTGGTATGTATAGTCATTTATTACTTTCAGTTAACTGTATCCTATTGTTTTTGTATAGCTTATTCAGCTACTTATTCAGTCATGCATATCCTTCTCTATACCTGCATAGTCTACCTGGACTCACCACCCATTACAATGATTTTGTTTTCAGGTTGATAGGTCACCGGAGGAGGCCAGTTACCAGTCCCGAGTCCCTACAACTCCATTGATGGGTGTTTTTGCGTGTTTCGCTTTCTTTTTATAGCATGCTCTACACTTTGTATTCATTTTTATATCGTGGACTTGTATTGGTTTCATTCGTACGACATTGTATTTTTGAGTCTTCTGTTAGACTTTGTGTTGTTATTTTTGTTGTGCGCCCATCCAGGGCAGCTCAAGTGAGTTTTACGGTTTCAGTACTGTGATGCTTTTACTTCTTTATGATATATATATTTGTTTTGAGGCCTGAGGCCAATTTATTATCTACGTGTGTTATATGTATGTGTAAATTGTCTGTCAGACAGGGAAGATGCTGTCCGATTTTATATTGGATCAGCGGCTCCGTTGTTCTTGGGGCGTGACATATAATATATTCCATGAACATATAAAATTTTAGTATTATTTTTTTTAGCTTGAACGTTATATTCTAACTCCTAAATCCTAAAGATAAAATCTAATTGGCTTAATCTCAGAGCTCAAAAAAATAAACAAAAAAAAGCTATTAGGCACCCTAAATATATATCCCGTGAGCACTTAAATTTTTTTAATTTTAATTTCTTTTAGTTTGAATACTATAACTCAACCTTTAAATTTTAAAAGTAAAATCTAATTGGCTTAATCCTGGAGCTAAAAAAAACAAACAACAAAAATAATAGTATTAATGAATCTAGGTGCCTGATCATGCTCGATTGTTTTCTTATCTCCGGGTGCGCAAGATATCAAGTATCTTATTAACTTAGGAGATATTATATATATATATATATATATATATATATATATATATATATATATATATATATATATATATATATATATCATCCCTAATTAGTCATCCCTAATTATTTGATCAACTCGATTGTTTACTTAGATAGATGATGCGGCATAAATCTACCCCACATCACAAAGCGATGATACAATGGCATAAATCTATCTTGCACCTTGGAACGATAATGTCAAAGTTTTATTCACGTGACATTGTTGACTCTGCGAAGAATAACATATGTCAAAGAGCTCACTGAGAGTTTCTCGATGAGGTCCCTTCTATGTCTAAGTCATCACGTAACCCCCAAAATTATATAATAGGAAAAAAGTGGGGGGAAAATAGAGTAAAAGCAAGTGAGATAGTAGAGAGAATCTTCCTCGTGAGAATAACATCACCTCCCATCTATATGAAGAGATACCCCAAGGAATGGACTTCACTAAATGGCTCACCTCTTTACAATCGGTGTGATGATAACCGCTATGTCAAATTGCCTTCGGATAGAGAACCCTTCGTATCCAGGCTCAACAGTAAAGCACAATTCATTCAGACTCTGGGTGCTTGGGTGCTCAACACTTGGATGCCTAATTAGGCACTTGGTAGGTCAAGAGATCAGACCAGTAACAAGTCGAGAGGTTGGAGCAATAGTAGCTCGGCCAAGTGTGACCTAAATAATAATACTCAGGAAGACGAGTAAGCTAGCTTGGGGTGGGATTATTGTAAAATGCCTAAATTAGGGGGTCTACTGTAAAAATTTCTAAACATAAGGGTGTAATTTGGATATCTCAAAACTGAGGGCCTTTTAGCAAGAATGGCTTCCACTTAAAGCCATCCTCCCCGTCGCTTCTCCCTTCCGCTGATCGTGATCAGATCGCGCGATTCCTCTTCCTTCTCTTCCCTTTTTCTTCTCCCAAAACATAACCATACCGAACTATGTTAAGAAAATTGACTCCGCGAAAATACAACCAAATCTGTAAAATACCGATAGACCTCGAAAAACAACTTCGTCAAACCACAGGCACCAAAACATCGCTAAAATTTGGCTCTGATACCAAAAATTGCCACGACCCCAGAGGCACATGCTTATTTGAAAATCGAGCAGCATCTCCTCTGTACGGCGGACAAGTTGGGGCAAATAATACATACACTCTCACCATATTACTTAGCCACAAGCGACTAGCATCACAAAATAAAGAAAATAAACATAACCACGCAGTTATAGGAATAATAACGGGTGGCTCAGCCACCTTAAACTTAAAAGAAACCACAACCCAAGAGAACTCAAAATGTCTCTATAATAATAACAAAACCAGTCCGATATCTGATAAACAAACAAAATGCAAACTAACCAAGTGCCGAAAATAAAGCAACTAAACCAAATAATAAAACAACTCAACTCTGGAGACTGGCAACTGGATCCTCTCCTGGCTCTAAGAAACACAACTACCTGCTAGCTAAAACAAAAAGAGAAAGCAGGGGTGGTGAGTCCAGGTGGACTCAGTGGGCATATGAGTCGACAATTGCATGACATAATAAAGGATAACTAAGTAGAGAATAAGTACAGTCCATAAGAAATATAAGAATATCTAATCATGCATAACATATATAAAACAACATGGTATAAAATCGAATAACAACTAAGCAGGTATAAAACAACTCGACAAAAATAAAACCAACATATACATGTATGTCAACCAAATGCAGCAACCATAGCTCATATTAATGCAACAAGCACAAGAAAATGCATAAATACAATATATGCATATGATGCAATGACATCTGTCACCCCTGACGCCAGTCAAGCCGCCAACACATCCAATCTGTGTGACCGAGTGGGTAGGGTTGTGACAACTGTACGCACTCCAACGAATACCACAGAATGGTGTGGTTGAGTGGACAAGATGCTGGGGAGTCAACACTCCAAACCTCGATATATAGGGGGAGCTATCAACAGCCTAGTATCCCTCGAAAAATAACAGTGAGGGTGTCACTGCTTGCCTATAACTGCAACATGTGTGGCTAATAGGACAGTTGCTCGCACTCTAGCAACTACCACGACAATAAGTGGTTGAGTGAACTAAGCAACTAAATGACTAATGACGGCTTAACCATATGGAAGCCCAACAGTCATTAGTATGCAACGTGTAACGCCCCAAAATTTCCATTTTTAGTTCTTAAATTCCTTAGAATTATTTAGAAATGGTTTAGAAATGTTCTAGATATTTTTAGGAATTTTTAGAGTATTTTTATGGAATTTTCCGAGTCCGTTTGGTATTTTTGGAAAAAGAAAAAGAAAAAAAAAGGAAAAAAGGGAAAAAAACCAAAAACCACTTAAGGGCAGCCGGAGTTCGAACCCGCGACCACCACAAGACCAGGAGAGCGCGCGACCAGCTAGGCTAGGGTATCAAGCACAGAAAAAGAAGGAGAGACATGTATTTAAGTTATAGTTAGGTCAATCCGCCCCATAAGTATAAATAGATAATTAAAGAGAGAAGTTTTATTTTCTCTCAAACCCTCTCCCTCTCCCAAGGTTGCGCCGACCCCTCTCCCTCTCCTCTCTTGTGCGCACGCCACACCAAGCCCTATAGGGCCGACCAAGACTCTTCTCCAAGAGATAATTCTATATTCGGGATCCCCGCGGCGAGAGGAACGCGTAGACGTGAAGAATTCTCCGAGATCTCAAGTTTCTCTCGAGTCCTAGACGTCAATCTTGGTTGTAAGTCCAAGATATCAATGTAAGTACTGCTCACCTGCAGTAAGAGGCGGTTTTTCCACGAGAATTTCCTTTAAAAGTTTTTAAAAGAGATATTTCCTTTTTGTTTGAGTTTTTGCATGTGATCTTAGTTCATTATATGCTTATATATGTTGATTAATACCCTATGTGAGTTTAGGGTCCAAGAAAAGCTATGAGAAAAGAAAAGAAAAGATGAAGATAAGAAAAGAAAAGGCCAAGGCCTTAAGAAATCCCCAAAAGTCAAGACTTAGGGATTTTAGCACGCAAGGTGCTCCAGAAAATGCCAAGGCATTTACAGATAAGAAAGAAAAGAAAGAAAAGCTATTTTATTTTATAAGGCCAGTACCCGGCGTCCAAGGGCGTCGTTAAAGAAATCCAGGTGTCCAATTCCAAGGTCTTGGCCTTGGTAGACCAAGGTCTGCTCTATTAGGATTGGTGGCTCGCTACCCCAACCTTTTAGGGAACGCGCATATGAGATGGTACTTACGTCTTCAGAGGATCCAAGTGATTATTATTTTCAAGTATATGCTTTAGCAAAGTTTCGAAAATTTAAAGAGTTTTCAAAAAGTTAAAGAATAGCTAAAGTTTCCAAGTTGAGCCAAGAAAAGTAAAATGAGATTTATTATTGCTTGAGTATGCATGTTTTGAGCTATACATGTCCTTAGTTTTCTTTCAAGCATATTAGATCTCATATGATGTTCAGTTTGATCTAGAAGCATGTTTGCATATTTCGAGTTTTTGTGAGCTAGATAGTACTTACTAAGCTTTTTGCTTACTAGTTGCATTTCCTCTTATTGCAGATAAAGGTAAAGGCAAGCAATTCTGA
>JAGFNQ010001913.1:46908-180150 GCA_024364735.1 Boesenbergia rotunda | reverse complement strand
GCTTTCAGGACAAGATGGCCACTATGAATTTGTAGTAATGCCTTTGAGTAACCAATGCTCCAGCAGTCTTCATGGAGCTGATGAACCACATCTTCAGGAGTATCTCGATAAATTCGTCATTGTGTTTATTGATGATATCCTCATATACTCACAGACTCCAGAGGACCATGCTACACACTTGAGGATAGTGCTGATCCTTCAGCAGGAGAAGCTCTATGCAAAATTCTCAAAGTGTGAGTTTTGGCTAGATCAGGTGACCTTCCTAGGTCACATTGTATCCAAAGAAGGCATTCAAGTTGATCCAGCCAAGATAGAAGCAGTCAGCAACTGGTGTAGACCCAAGAATGCCAGTGAGATCAGAAGCTTCTTAGGCCTGGCAGGATATTACAGAAAATTTGTGGAGGACTTTTCCAGGATAGCCTCTCCACTCACAGCCTTGACCAGAAAGAACAAGAAGTTTGAATGGTCAGATAAATGCGAGCCACAGTTTTCTAGAGCTGAAGAAGAGACTGACCAGTGCTCCCATCCTGACTGTTCCAGAGAGTGACAAGGCCTTTGACATCTACAGTGATGCATCCAAGATGGGCCTTGGAGCTGTCCTCATGCAAGACGGTAAAGTAATAGCATATGCCTCCAGACAGCTCAAGGACTATGAGAAGAATTACCCTACCCACGACCTTGAGCTAGCAGCTGTGGTCTTTGCACTGAAGCTCTGGAGACACTACCTGTATGGAGTGCAGTGCAGAATCTTCACAGACCATCAGAGTTTGAAGTACTTCTTCACTCAGAAGGACCTGAATATGAGGCAGCGCAGGTGGCTAGAGTTGGTCAAAGATTATGACTGTGAAATCCTCTACCACCCAGGTAAAGCTAATAAAGTGGCAGATGCACTGAGCAGAAAATCCTGTGCAGCACTGATGTCCCTATCATCACTGTCTCTACCACATCAGAAAGAAATAAAGGATTTTGGAGTCGAAGTAATAATTGGGCAACTTTCTGCATTGACTCTAGAGTCAACCCTGCTTATAGATATACAAGGAAAGCAAGATCAAGACCCAGAAATCCAGAAGATCAAGCAGGGGATCCAAGAGGCAGAAAATTCAGAGTTTCGAGTATCGGATAGTGGCATCCTCTATTTTAGAGACCGCCTTTGCGTCCCCAATGATGAGGAACTAAGAAAGAATATTTTAGAAGAAGCCCACAGTACCCCGTACTCTATGCATCCTGGTTCTACCAAGATGTACCAAGATTTAAAGCAAAGGTTCTGGTGGTCTGGACTCAAGCGAGACGTGGCCAGATATATCAGTACCTGCTTGACCTGCCAGAGGGTCAAAGCCGAGCACCAGAGACCAGGAGGAGTTCTACAGCCACTTCCCATTCCAGAGTGGAAGTGGGAAGAAATATCCATGGACTTTATCACAGGTCTTCCAAGAACCACCCATGGACACGATGCAATTTGGGTGATAGTGGACAGATTGACCAAGTCTGCCCACTTCCTAGCCATCAAGTTATCGCATTCGGTAGAGCAATTAGCACAGCTGTACGTGAAAGAAGTAATCAGGCTTCACGGAGTCCCGAAGTCGATCGTTTCTGACAGAGATGGGCGATTCATCTCCCATTTTTGGAGGTGTGTTCAGGACGCCCTAGGCACCAAACTTCAGTTCAGCACAGCCTTCCATCCCCAGACAGATGGACAAACAGAGAGAGTAAATCAGATTTTAGAAGACATGCTCAGGGCTTGTGCATTGGACTTTAAAGGTAGTTGGTGTAAATTTCTGTGCTTAGCTGAGTTTGCCTACAACAATAGCTATCAGGCCACCATCAGGATGGCACCTTATGAGGCATTGTATGGCAGGAAATGCAGATCAGCCATATGTTGGCAAGAAGCGGGTGAGAAGAAAGAGATGGAGTCAGGACTAGCAGCCAGACTGAGTTATAGATGAGACCACTCAGGCTATCCAGACGATCCGCCAGAGGATTGAGACTGCCCAGAGTAGACAGAAAGTTATGCTGACACACGCCGTAGGCCACTTGAATTCCAAGTTGGAGATTCAGTATTTCTCAAGGTCGCTCCTATGAAGGGAGTGATGAGATTTGGTAAAAAGGGCAAGCTAAGTCCTCGGTACATAGGACCCTACAAGATCATAAAGAGGGTTGGTAAGGTAGCATATGAGTTGGACTTACCAGAGGATATGTCAGCTATCCACAGTACATTTCATGTCTCCATGCTAAAGAAGTGTATTCACGACCCTAGCCAAGTGATTCTGCCTCAGTCAGTACAGATCCAAGAAGATCTTAGTTATGAGAGCAGACCGACACAGATAGTGGACAAAGCAGTTAAAAGATTAAGAAACAAAGAAGTGCCACTAGTGAAGGTCATCTGGCAGAATCAAAAGCATGAAGAGGCTACTTGGGAACGTGAGGACAGCATGAGAGAAAGATATCCAGAATTATTCTAAGTTCGAGGACGAACTTTTTATAAGGTATGGGGGATTGTAACGCCCCAAAATTTCCATTTTTAGTTCTTAAAGTCCTTAGAATTATTTAGAAATGGTTTAGAAATGTTCTAGATATTTTTAGGAATTTTTAGAGTATTTTTATGGAATTTTCCGAGTCCGTTTGGTATTTTTGGAAAAAGAAAAAGAAAAAAAAAGGAAAAAAGGGGAAAAAACCAAAAACCACTTAAGGGCAGCCGGAGTTCGAACCCGCGACCACCACGGACCAGGAGAGCGCGCGACCAGCTGGGCTAGGGTATCAAGCACAGAAAAGGAAGGAGAGACATGTATTTAAGTTGTAGTTAGGTCAATCCGCCCCATAAGTATAAATAGATAATTAAAGAGAGAAGTTTTATTTTCTCTCAAACCCTCTCCCTCTCCCAAGGTTGCGCCGACCCCTCTCCCTCTCCTCTCTTGTGCGCACGCCACACCAAGCCCTAGAGGGCCGGCCAAGACTCTTCTCCAAGAGATAATTCTATATTCGGGATCCCCGCGGCGAGAGGAACGCGTAGACGTGAAGAATTCTCCGAGATCTCAAGTTTCTCTCGAGTCCTAGATGTCAATCTTGGTTGTAAGTCCAAGATATCAATGTAAGTACTGCTCACCTGCAGTAAGAGGCGGTTTTTCCACGAGAATTTCCTTTAAAAGTTTTTAAAAGAGATATTTCCTTTTTGTTTGAGTTTTTGCATGTGATCTTAGTTCATTATATGCTTATATATGTTGATTAATACCCTATGTGAGTTTAGGGTCCAAGAAAAGCTATGAGAAAAGAAAAGAAAAGATAAAGATAAGAAAAGAAAAGGCCAAGGCCTTAAGAAATCCCCAAAAGTCAAGACTTAGGGATTTTAGCACGCAAGGTGCTCCAGAAAATGCCAAGGCATTTACAGATAAGAAAGAAAAGAAAGAAAAGCTATTTTATTTTATAAGGCCAGTACCCGGCGTCCAAGGGCGTCGTTAAAGAAATCCAGGTGTCCAATTCCAAGGTCTTGGCCCTGGTAGACCAAGGTCTGCTCTATTAGGATTGGTGGCTCGCTACCCCAACCTTTTAGGGAATGCGCATATGAGATGGTACTTACGTCTTCAGAGGATCCAAGTGATTATTATTTTCAAGTATATGCTTTAGCAAAGTTTCGAAAATTTAAAGAGTTTTCAAAAAGTTAAAGAATAGCTAAAGTTTCCAAGTTGAGCCAAGAAAAGTAAAATGAGATTTATTATTGCTTGAGTATGCATGTTTTGAGCTATACATGTCCTTAGTTTTCTTTCAAGCATATTAGTATCTCATATGATGTTCAGTTTGATCTAGAAGCATGTTTGCATATTTCGAGTTTTTGTGAGCTAGATAGTACTTACTAAGCTTTTTGCTTACTAGTTGCATTTCCTCTTATTGCAGATAAAGGTAAAGGCAAGCAATTCTGAAGGAAGACGATGAGGCGGTGCTGAGTAGAGTGTGTGTGGTGGCTGATTATGGAGAGATCTTTGGTGCAAGACTATTTAGCTATTAATTCACAATGTTATAGATCATTTGAATTTCAAGTTCTTGCTTTATAAAGTTTAGCGAACATTTGAGTTTTGGACAGTTTTACATGCTCAATTTCTTAGAGTAAAGATTTCATGTCATTTTATTTAGCTTATATATTCTTATGCTTGCATTAGATGAGTGGAAATGTGAGTAGATGAAGATATTGATACTTTGTTAGGAAAATAGACACATGTGCCAAGATAGTATCAAATTCCCTTTGAATTAAGTTTTATTGCTTATAAATGTTTAGAAAAGTTGCATTCACATTTCATAATGCTTTAGCAAGGTCATAGAACATGTATTTGGTGTTATGAATGTATAGAAGTCAAGATTGGTACAAACTTTAGTTTTAAAGTTCATATATCTTGAATAGTTTATTTTCTTCCGCAAAAGTCCAAATTTCAAGTTTATGGATTCGTTTTGATTGGCTAAACTCATTAGAAAACTGTCATAGAGTGTAGAAATGGTGTCATGATTCCATATGGCTCGAAATTATAGGTTTGGAGGAGCTGTGAAGTAACTGGCCGAAACCTGAGTTTCGAATTACAGGCCTATCAGTCGACTGATACAGTATCAGTCGACTGATACCTGCAGTTTGAGTTGGGCGAGGCAAGCTTCAAGTGTACCAATTGCGAGCTTTTGAGATAGTAAGTGTGATATGTTAATATGCATGATTGCTTAAGTTAGAATATGATTGTTAGATGAATTTAAAAGTTTAAAAAAAAAAAATTTCCGCATTTTTAGTCATGTATCTAAAGTCGAGAAGTAGAGAAAAGTAACGATCCGTCTAAGGTAGAAGAAGGCGGGTCGCTACACAACGTGCAGATATGGTGCATGCTACAAGATTCACGAACAACCGGAGAAACAACGGTGCAATAAAATCCAACAAGTATCAACGATGCATCGATACAACCATCCAGGAATCAAAAACCAACGATTATGCATCTACACTACTAGGTAGGATATTTCTAATGTTAAATAAACCTAATTGTGTTTAATGGACTTCTATGTACTCGCGTACAAGTGGCACTTTATAGAACAGAAAATAATAGGAGATTGTACGGATACGAATTTTGAATACTCAAATATCAATGAAGAAAGTATCAACGGCGATGTTAAAATAACAAAACAATAGGGAATTAGGTCAAGCAACCTATTAGACATAAAACAGTCATGCTTTAAGGTAAAAGGAACTACACGAGTATAAAGGAGAAGTACCCGCCTTTTATTGAAGAATTTCGTAAACGAAAAGAATCTTCCACAACCAACCGAACAAGTCCGAATCAAGGTCCTGTATTAATGTGAAAGTTTAGCTATTAATAGAATTATATAATTAGCTAAACTGTGATTAAATAAAAATTAGAATAAATCCTTGTTACTACATCTAGTTGACCAAATCACAAATAAAACACCTAACTCTTCTATTTTTTTTGCAGCAACCAAAACAGCTTCTATAATATTACATTTTCTTTTTACAGTATTAGATAAACTTTGCTATTAAAGACTACGGTTTGGGTAATTGAGACCAATACCTTAAGTTGTACACCAAATCAAACCATAACCCACTCCTAAACTAAATGATTTGAACGAATACAACAATGTTTATCCGCCCCAAGATAGCAACCAGATTTCCAGTTCATGTAATAAGATTAATCCTATGGTTGATGATTGCTAATCAACAACCAAACAAAGAAAACAATTTGGCTGTATTGACAAATTCATGTTGACCGTTCAACCCATGTGGCTAACAAGGTTAATTAATTCATGTAATGAGAAACTTTTGTTACCAAGGTAACCAGATTAAATTGAACGAATAACTTCGGTATAGCACATCGTTACCCCACAGCTTCTTCCTCTCCGGTAGCAACGCACAGTGACCGACGGAAGCAATAAAATCAAGAGGTTTAAGGCTACCGACGACGGATGACAGGCACAGCAACTGCTGCTCACGGTCCGCAGGCATGATGGAAAACTCAACGCCGGCTTCTCTGCTACATCTCCACTCTCTGATGAAAGGAAGAAGGGTGTGGTGGCATCGCTGAGGCAAGAGGAGAGGGGCGGCGTCGGCTTACCCACGCGCGAACAGGAACTACAAGGGCTTGCGTGCGGCATCGAGGAACCTAGGGCGTGCGAGCGACGTTGAGTGGCTTCGGTTTCACGCAGGGGAAGTCGACGACGAGGGGAAAACTTATTCGGGGAGAGGGTTTTTAGGGTTTTATATTAGTTTTGGCCTTTTTGGAAAAAGGCCCTCCAAGTATATTCCAAATTTTTTCCATTTGGCCCCCTAAAATTCGGTATTTAACAGTTAGACTTGGGATTAGACTTAAGTTGAACCCAATTCTCATTAGTGGGTTAATCCTTTAATTAGGCTTAATTATATGATTATGATAATTAGGATTACTACTAATACGGATTAGTAGTTGATTAGCTATTTACTTTCGTGTAAATATTAAGGATTTTGTATTCGATACAAGTCTTTGACTTAGTTATTTTCTCCACGGATTAGTGGACAGAAGGTTCCCTACGGGCACGGACTACTACTTGGAGGTGAGTACCTTTGACTTTATCTCTATAGATATTGTCACATTTCTATGCATGGTTTATTTATGTGTAGAAGTAGATTATGCCTTTATTTGCCTCTTGATATCCTGCTTGATACTTACTACTTGTTCTTTGAGATTACTTACCATTTATTTATATATGGCCTCGATACTTGTTATTCTCGCTCTATAGAATAGACATATATGCATATTGGCTTAAGAGTAGTGATATATCACCTTACACTCTACATTTAGTCGATCACTAGCTATACTTTGCATGTACGCCTAGTGGTTTGTTTTGTAGCTCTCGATTTGTGTTTTAAACTCGTAGTTCTTGGTAGGACTACTAGATGGGTGTTGCATATGTAGTGTCATGCACCATTCTTGCACGGTTGCATAATTGACGACCCTTGGCTCCCTTGTGATTGAGACGGGTCATCAGTCATACAGGATCTGACCACACGATCACTCAGGGGTTAGTGATTATCGCGGTGTGGCCAGTTTTGCTCCGCTCATCCACTCATGAGTTAGTGGTTATTGGAGCATGGTAGCAGGCAGAGATCCCTCCTTCATTGTGGTATACGAGGAGATGAGAGCGAGGCTCTTTGATATGACATGGGGTAGGAGTGTTGTCTCCGACTGTATCCTGTCCACTCGCCCACTCTGGAGTAATGACGGCCGAGTGAGTACAGTTTTCATAGACCTACCCACTCGGTCGTATTCATATGACATGTTATGGTAGCTGGACTGGTATCAGGGGTGACACATGTAATTACATCATGTGTATACGATGCATGGGATTTATATTTGATTATGTTTGTTGCTTTTAATTGAGTTATGTTTGTTGCACTTAGATAACATGCACATACATGAGGTATTTTACATTTGGTTTGGTGATTTGCATATGCACGTGTGTACGAGCTATCTGATCTACTACCACGCATATGGGATTGATACTGGTATGTATTGCAAAGTTAGTATTCTCAGTTATGCATTTTCTACTTCCTTATGAGATTGTATCTGTGTTGTTTCTGTTCTACTTATTTAACCTTTTGTATACCATGGATATCTGTCTTTATTACCCGTAGAGTTCACCTAGACTCACCTCGATAGCTTATTTACCTATTTTAGGTTGATGTTGCCCGGATTGTCTAGCAGCCAGTCCCGACTTTGGTTCTTTAGTTGTGTTGTACTTTTCGAGTATTTGTACGTGTTATTTCATGTATTGTATTTTATTTTATCGCCGAGGACCTGTATTCGTGTGTTCGTGGCTTCGATTGTACTTTTGAGTCCTTTGTTGGACTTTGTGTGATGTGATTGTGCTGCGCGCTTGCCTGGATAGCATATCAAGTAAGTTAAAGTGGTTTTTATATTGTGATGCATTTCCTTTTCGTTGCACCGGTTGTGATTTTCTGTTACATATTTGTTGTAAATGAGGCCGGAGGCTCTATATATGTGATTATGTGTATGTATGATTGCCCCAAGTGGCTACCAACAGGGGAGGTGTTATCCGATGGTATATTGGGCTAGCGGCTCCCTTTAGGGGCGTGACAATTGTTGGTGTAATCGACCCAAGTTTGATCGGGTAGCCCATATGTTTTGATGTGTGTGTCAATATGATTAAGTTAGGGTTTCATGTTGATCTAATATGTGTATTTGAGTATACAGGTTTGCAGGATACACATAGACTTAGTTGGATGTCCTTGGGTCCAGTGAAGGATGGCATGGGGAGACGAACTGTGGGCTTGCATGCATCCGAGGGACTGTGGGCAAAGCAGGGACGATGAGCCGAGAGAAGCGGACTTCGAGGCATACACGAAGGATGGCATGGGGAGACGAGCCGTGGGCTTGCATGCATCCGAGGGACGAGAGCCAAAGTCGAAGCGGGTTTGAAGGCAACAGATCGAGGCTGCTGGATGAAGAGTCAACTAAGTCGTGAGGATTCGAGTGCTGAGAGAACTGTACTCGGGAAGGGAAATCCTAGGGTTTGAGTGCTGAGAGAATTATACTCGGGAAGGGAAACATTAGGTGGCAGTCGACTGATGCTTGGATCAATCAACTGATGTGGAGCACAAAAAGATCAGTCGATTGATCCTGCGATCAGTCGACTGGTGTCGACCAGAATTTGAATCGTCAGGCTGTGACATTCAAATTCGCGAAGACCAGACTGGTAACGGTCAGAACAGTATCGAGCACTATTTAAGAGGGCTCGTTTTTGGCTGTTTCTTTATGGCGAAACAAGCTTGGGTAAAGCCTGTTAGTAGCTTAAACGTGCTCAAAGATATTAAGGTATTGTGGCGAGGTATCTCCACCCACAAGGAGTGACAAGAGCCAGCCGAAGGTGTTCCGAGGAGTCATCCACCGAAGGATCGAGATCATCCACCTTACGTACAGCTGTGGAGTAGGAGTATCATCTCCGAACCACGTAAAGGTTGTGTTAGCATTGTTTTAATTTATTTTTGTTAGTTTTCCGTGTGCACTTGCTAACCCATGTAGGAAGAAAATCAAAAAGAAACTATTCACCCCCCCTCTAGCTAAACGCCAAGGTCCCAACAAATGGTATCAGAGCAAAGTTCGCTCATCTACGGACTAACCGCCAAGAGAGCAAAAAGCTAGAGGAAATGACGATTGAAGAAAGATTAGGGGATGATATTAATGTTCCACCTCCCTACGACTGCGAGAGTTGTTGGTGCAAAATGCATCAGTGATGTCCTCCTCTAAATATTTCAATGTTTAACAATATGCTTAAGTTAGTGATACATTGAATAAGAGAAGGGTAGTCAAAAAAATATAGTACCAAAGTGAAGGAAAGTCCTAGTTAACCTAGGCAATAAGTCATGGTTCGAAGAATTGGGCACTAAGTGTTGGATCGAGAACACCGATAGAGGGGGGGTGAACATCGGAAAATTTTTGGATTTACGTAAAGAGCAATTGCACAGCGGAAGTTAAAAACACAAAACGCAAACACGGGAGGTTTTACTTGGTTCGGAGCCTGTGTCGACTCCTACTCCAAGGCCCACGGTCGTTGACCGTTTACTTTGGGCAATTCTATATAGGCGCAAACAGTTTACAATAATTTGATTACGAAAAATAAGTGCAGTAAACAAAACACGCTCTTCTTTACCGACGTCCGGAGTAGATCGAATTTCTTGGAACAGCAGGACGTCGTCGGCTCGTGTTGGAAGGTTTACGGAGCAAGGAGCGAGAGCAGAAGAGCTTTGAGGCGTTGAATTGAAGTGATGTACTGAAGCCTTGGTCGAGGGTCCTTTACATAGGGCCTGGGGGTGCCCGGGACGTCGGGGGCACCCCCCACGTGGCCTTTGATCCGCCAAAGTCTCGGTCGCGTCTGATCCTCTGGATCCGCTTTGACCGGGGCGCCCGGAGCGCTCGGGGCGCCCGGATTAACCGGGTCAAACGTTATCTGCTTGGCTTCGATGGCTTCTGGTTCAGGCTTGCACATGGGGGCGCCCGCAGCGCAGGGGGCGCCCGGGAGCAGCAGGGGCGCCCGGGAGCACGGGGGCACCCGGCCCAGCAGCTATTCGAAGCCTTTTCCTCTTGACTTGTTTTGTATGCACCTTGGGGGCGCCCGGGAGCACGGGGCGCCCGCAGTATGTACTGTCGAAGCGTACTTTTTTCTTGTGTGTTTTGTGTTCACCTTGGGGGCTCCCGGGACACTCCGGGCGCCCTGGTCAGCTGTTGCCTCACTCCTTTGAGGCACTCTGAGCTGCAGACACTCGTTCCTTCGGTCCTGCATCCAGGGTTAGTCCAAAACACAACAAAACATTAAGTGGTTAGTTTATACAGCCTTAGCTGTCTTGGTTCTGACTTTGGTCTCCAAAATGGAGCCCTAGGTCGAACTGACGCCTACTGTTCCCTTGACGGAGAACGCGTCCTCACCTACTCCTCTCGGGAGAATTTACCTGATGCCAACCGTTCCTCTGGTTGGACTTTTGCCTGACGGTCCTTTGTCAGGTCTTGGATGCCGAGCTGCCCTTCGCTCGGTGCCTAGCATTCCTCGCTAGGGCTTCAGTCCCAGACTGTCCTTCGCCTGGCGCCTAACAGTCCTTCGCTAGGGCTTTTGACCCTGGCATTCCTTCGCCAGTGCCTGGCAGTCCTTCGCTAGGTCTTTTTACCCTGGCATTCCTTCGCCAGTGCCTAGCAGTCCTTCGCTAGGGCTTTTCCTGCACAATAGAGTAACTTGTTAGAAAACAAGTAAGACTTAACTTTTGACCTATGTTGCCATTATCAAAACACAGGTTTGACTTAGGTGCATTCTGCACCAACACTAAGTCCTGATCATGGATTGAGCACTAAGTCCTGGCCGCGGGCTGGGCACCTAAGACCTGACCGAGGGTTGGGCACGAAGTCCTGGTTCGTGGAATTGGGCAATAAGTCCTGGCCGAGGGCTGGGCACCGAAGTCCTGATGAGTGAAGTTGGGCAATAAGTCCTGGTCATGGACTGGGCATGAAGTCCTGGTGAGTGAAGCTGGGAAAAAGTCCTGGTAAGTGAAGCTAGGCAATAAGTTCTGGTCGTGGACTGGGCACGAAGTCCTGGTCGTAAGATTAGGCAAAAGTCCTGGTAAGTGAAGTTGGGCAAAAGTCCAACCGGACGGGTCGGTTGGCAAAACTTCTCCTGAGAGGAGTAGGTGAAAGACGTGTTCCCCGGGATGGGAACATCGGCGTCGGTTTGACTTAGGGTTTCGCGGGAAATCCGAAGTTAGAACCAAACCTTTAAGGCTAAGGATATACATATGTTTGTCTTGTGTTTCTGTATCTTACAGGTACCTAGAATTGGAGGCAAAACAGGCAAACACACATAGGAAACAGCTGGAAAGCTGCTCCTGGGCGCCTGAATGGACTCAGGTGCCCAAGAGCACCCAGGCGCCCTGGATGCCAGGCGCCTGCGTCATTCAAGCGCCCTAGATAAAAGACTTATCAGCTACTGCGATTTCAGCGCGAGGATCAAGTTTGACCAAGGCAACTGAGGCGCCCCCTTCAACACAGGCGCCCAGTAAAGAGGCTATATAAAGGGGTTCGACCCTTCAACTCAGAACACGAATGCCGAGATCATTCTAAGCATTCCGAGTGACGATAAAATGCTAACGACGAAGCTTTGCGACCAAGGAAGCTCTGAGAGGAAGTGCGCGGCACTTCGGAGTTCCAGATCGGCCGAGTCTTCGACTCTTTGTTTGGTTTGATTTACTTTATGCACTTAATTTTTTTATATTTTTATTGTAAATCTTGCACTGTAAGACGGGTTTCTCCGCCTCCGAAAAGTCTGGAAAGGATACCTTTAGTGGACGGGTGTTTCCCGTGCTTAGGCCTTGGACGTACTAACCCTGGGGGGTTGGGAACCAAGTAAAAAACCCCGTGTACACTCTGTTGATTGCTTTTTCGTTATGTCTATTTTTCCGCTGTGCTACTAACTCTGTGTCCAGAATGAACGATCGAAAGAAACACTTTCTGTAAAAATTTTTACAAGTCGATATTCATGCCCCCCCTGTCATATGATAAGTTAGATATTTTTTCTAAAAAATTAGAATTATTGCATAGTCAAATTAATATCTTGCAAGACCAATTATCAAATGTAGATAATATTAAAATATCAGAAATTAACCGTTTAATCTTCACTGAAAATTTTGAGGATAATACTGAAAATATTTTTGAAAATTTTAAGGATAATTTAGAAATTAATTCTGAAAATATTGAAAATAAATCTGAAAATATTGAAAATATTTCTGAGGATAAGGATAATTTCTCTGATATTTCTGAGGATAGTGGAGATGAAATATTTTTAGATAATAATTTAATTATTAATTTCTTAGATAATCCTGAAGATAATTATGAAACATTAACTAGTAGCCCTGAAAACTACGTACTCCACTTATTATGGAGATATAGAAGGATATAATCTTGATGATAAGGATGAGGAGAAAGATGAATTTTCTAGGATCAAGACTACAGTTAATAAAATCTACAAAAATTCAAACAAAGCAAAAGTGATAGAAAAGCTTGAAAAATTAAATGAAGAAGAAATAGCGGATAAATCAGATATTTTTGAAATAATGAAAATGATGGAATTAAACCCACAACTTTTAATTAACCCAGAAATTTTGAAACTCAAATCAAATTAAATCTTAATAAATTAAACCCGAATTAACTAAAATCTTACCCAGCTACAACAATAAATTTAATAAAATTGAATATGTCAAAGTGGGTTAGCATGTTCGCGGGTTCATATGACATGTATCAAATCGGAAATTTGATACATTATTAGAAACCTAAATAAAATGCCTTGACTTGATTGAATCATGCATAAATGTCATGCCCATGCATTTGCTATATATATATATATATATATCTGCCATGTCATTCATGTTTAATCTTATGCGTGATTTAGAACGGTTATAGGAAAAATACTGATTGAAACTTGAACAACATAGTATTAGGTGGAGGTGAGATGATAGTACGTTAGGGAAGCTCTTCTAATAAGGTCAAGTGAGGTAAGGCGTACCCTACTTGGTTTGTTTAGTCTGGTGGAGCTAGCCGAAGCTACCGATCCAAAACCTAAGATAGTTAGATCAAAATTTTTCAAGAAGTAATTTGAAAATGAACTTTCAGTAAAAGGCTTTGTCAAGGAAAGAGTTGTTGCTCCAATAAGGCTACGACCAAAGAAGGTCTCTGTGCCTCGCCAAGACCTGGAAGCCGATTATCGAAACTCAAATTCAATTTACTATTTGATAAATTTGAATCAAACATAAGTTTTGATTAAATCTTAGATTCAATGATAATTCAAAGGAAAGTTATTCAAGCATCTCACGATACACCCATAAGACAACCATGCTTGCTAGTACTGGACATTTAGAATGGGTGAGATGTTAAGGACTAATAAATTGAAAAATACTTTTCAAAAATTATTTTTCAAAATTCTTAGAATATTTTTCTAAAAAATCTATTTTCAAAATAGTGTTTTAACATAATAATGTTTTTATGGATTTCAAGCTTGTCTGGTTGTTTATATATTATAAATTTTCAAAATTATATCCTTTTGAAAAAGTGTTTGACCTACACAATTAGACACAAGCCATTAGGTTAACACTAAAGTCCCTTAAGACACTTAGATAGAGTCAGATGGTGTCAGATACAGGGGGAGTTCTTTTTGGGTTCTTTTTCAAAACCTTATGCTTTAAAATATTAGCATCTCAAAATAAGATTTTCAAAAATTGTTTCAAAAACCGTGTTACATCACTATCATTTCAAAATGTTTTTCAAAAACTGTGCTTTAAAAAACCTTATCATTTCAAAATATGTTTTAAAAAATGTCTTAAACACCTATTACAAAATATCCTCTCGAAACTTGTGCTTTAAAATTATCCTCAGTTCAGAATGCACTTTAAAATGTTTTTCTTATCATTCAAAATATATCCGTTAAAAGATTTTTTATTAGATAATTCTTATGATTTGAATCAAACCTTAAGACTCAGAGGAAGATTGCTTGTAGTCAACAAGCTTCCTAGGACTGGGTCAAGTTTAGAGGGAGGTCAAATTAAAAGAATTATTGAACATTTCAAAATAATATATTTTCGTGCACTATATTTTCAAAATCCTTTTGAAAACATAAGTAATTTTTCTTTCAAAATACTATCATTTTTATCACTTTCAAATTTTTTTTGGCTTATAAATTTTTTTTTTTACTTTTGGAAATAATACTTACTTGAATTTGGAGAATTTCCAGGACACTTAGGGAAACGTCCTTGTAGTTAACAAGGTTTCCTAGGATTGTGTCAGACTGAAAAAGAAACCAAGTCAAGTAAAATATTATGTTTTAAAAATAATATTTTTTAAAAGTACATGTATTTTAAAAAAGTGCATAATATTTTTCAAAAGTACTAACATTTTTCAAAATGTGCATAATATTTTTCAAAAGTACTTATATATTACTTAAATTTTTCAAAAAGTCCATAATATTTTTCAAAAGTACATGCATTTTTCAAAAAGTTTAATATATTTTTCAAAAGTACTAATACTTTTCAAAAAGTACATAATATTTTTCAAAAGTACTAACATTTTTCAAAAGGTGCAAAATATTTCTCAAAAGTACTAGTATTTTTTTCAAAAGTGCAAAATTTCTTTCAAAATACTAATATTTTTCTAAAGTGCACAATATTTTCCAAAGTACAATTTTTTTGTGCAAAATTTCCAAAGTGCAAAATTTGTTTTAAGTGCATAATCTTTTATGAGTGCATTTTGTTTAAAATCTTTTCTAAATGAAAATTTATCTAAGTTCAAAATCGTTTACTAAAAGATTAAAAATTTTTCAAAGTGCACAATCCTTTCTAAGTACAATTTTTTTGGTACACTTTAAGTGCTTAAGTTTTTTTAACTAGCACTTAGTCTTTTTCAAACAAAAAGTGAAGAATTTTAAAATTGTTTTATCAAAAATGATATGCTTTCAAAAGAATTAAACTAAGCACTTTTAAAAGGAAAAGAAATTTTTTTTATTGTTGGTGCAAAGTTGTTTTTTTTTCATTTTTTTTGATGTATGACAAAGGGGGAGAGTGAGCTTAAGTTAGAAATTTTTTTCTCCCAAAGGAATAGAGAGCTGATTAGAAGTTTTTTCTCCCAAGGATCAATGGTTGAATCAAAATTTTTTGCAAGGATCAAAAGGTTAAATCAAAATATTTTTTTTAAGGATCAATTTTTCCCAAACTTAACCCTTTAATCCAATCTAACCTAAGATATTGTCAAACATCAAAAAGGGGGAGATTGTTGGTGCAAAATGCATCAGTGATGTCCTCCTCTAAATGTTTCAATGTTTAACAATATGCTTAAGTTAGTGATACATTGAACAAGAGATGGGTAGTCAAAAAATATAGTGCCAAAGTGAAGGAAAGTCTTAGTTAACCTAGGCAATAAGTCATAGTTCGAAGAATTGGGCACTAAGTCCTGATCATGGATTGGGCACTAAGTCCTGGCAGTAGGTTGGGCACCTAAGACCTAACCGAGGGTTGTGCACGAAGTCCTGGTTCGTGGAATTGGGCAATAAGTCCTGGCCGAGGGCTGGGCACCGAAGTCCTAATGAGTGAAGTTGGGAAATAAGTTCTGGTCGTGGACTGGGCACGAAGTCCTGGTGAGTGAAGCTGGGCAAAAGTCCTGGTGAGTGAAGCTGAGCAATAAGTCTTGGTCGTGGACTGGGCACGAAGTCTTGGTCGTAAGATTGGGCAAAAGTCCTGGTAAGTGAAGCTGGGCAAAAGTCCAACCAGACGGGCCGATTGACAAAACTTCTCCTAAGAGGAGTAGGTGGAAGACGCGTTCCCCGGAATGGGAACATCGATGTCGGTTCGACCTAGGGTTTCGCGGAAAATCCGAAGTCAGAACCAAATCATTAAGGATAAGGATATACATGTGTTTGTCTTGTGTTTTTGTATCTTGCAGGTACCTAGAATTAGAGGCAAAACAGGCAAACACACACAGGAAACAGCTGGAAAGCTGCACCTGGGCGCCTGAATGGACTCAGGCACCCAAGAGCACTCAACCAGGCACCTGAGTCATTCAGGCGCCCTGGAGGGTCTAGGGCGCCCTGGATCAAAGGCTTATCAGCTGCTGCAATATCGGCGCGAGGATCAAGTTTGACCAAGGCAACTGAGGCGCCCCCTTCAACACAGGCGCCCAGTAAAGAGGCTATATAAAGGGGTTCGACCCCTCAACTCAGAACATGAATGTCGAGATCATTTTGAGCATTCTGAGTGACGATAAAATGGTAACGACGAAGCTTTGCGACCAAGGAAGCTCCGGGAGGAAGTGTGCGGCACTTCGGAGTTCCAGATCAGCCGAGTCTTCGACTCTCTGTTTGGTTTGATTTACTTTATGCACTTAATTTCTTTTATATTTTTTATTTTAAATCTTGCACTGTAAGACGGGGTTCTCCGCCTCCAGAAAGTCCGGAAAGGAGACCATTAGTGGACGGGTGTTTCCCGTGCTTAGGCCTTGGACGTACAGACCCTGGGGGGTTGGGAACCAAGTAAAAAATCTCGTGTGCACTCTGTTGATTGCTTTTTCATTCTGTCTATTTTTCCGCTGTTCTAGTAACTCTATGTCCAGAATGAACAATCGAAAGAAACTCTTTCCACAAAAATTTTTACAAGTCGATATTCACCCCCCACTCTATCGACGGCACCGGTCCCCACAAGAGTTTCGAGTATTTGAGGATGCGGACAAAGACATAGTTCGGTATGGATTGGAATTTCATGATCGCGCTAGAAGAGCCATTTGAAGTTCCTAAAGATAAACACGGGAAAAAACTTCGATCAAGATATTGGACCAAGGAGCAACAAACTCAATCAAAGGCAAACAAAAAGGTAATTTCAATATTGCTTAATATTTTGCTTAATGATATAATTAGTAGTGTAGGTGAATACAAAAATACACACGAATTATGGAGTAAGATATTAGCACTTCATGAAAATTCTACACATGCTCAAGTAGTGAAAAATTCCAAGGAAATGAGCTTTATGGTCCAAGAGGAGGAGAAGGAACAATCGGATGAAGAAAGAAGCTCAACATCCGAAGAGGAGGAGAAAGAAGAAAAAGATTCATTCATCTCATCAAGTGAAGTGACACAAGAAATTGAAGAATCATCCACTTCATCAAAGAGGGAAGAAGAGGTCTCCACTTCAAGGATTGAGGGGGAGGAGAGATCATCCTCGATACCGGAGCAAGAAGAAACATCCACCTCCACCAAAGCAATGTCAAAAGATCACATTATTTGCTTTAGATGCAACAAGAAGGGACACTACAAGGACAAGTGTTCATTAGGTAAAAAGTAGGTAAACTCTAAACCCAAGTCAATTTATTTAAAATCTAATGTGGGTTGTAGGGAAAAGAAGGAGAAGAAGCACATTAGGTGTTACATGTGTGGTGAGCTAGGACACTACCACACCAAATGCTCAAGAAAAGGAGAACTCAAGAATTGGAGCATTTGAGGAAGTTGGAGAAGAAGAAAAGATCACATCAAGGGGGAGCTATAAGGGTAAGGGAGGTAATCCCTAACTTTAAGAGTTTTTCAAATTCCTCCATGCATGTTAGAAATAATGAGAATTATTTACCTGTGCATAATTTTGGTTTTAGATATTGTGATAAAAATAAGGCTAATGTTGTATCTCAAAACCCTAAGGAATTTATGTATCATGATAAACCTAGAATTTTTAGACCTAAGGACCAAGGCATTAATCCAAAAAAAGGGAGACACATGCCTAGACAAATGGGTAGATCTAGAAATATCCAAGATGGGCATGGTGATGCTAGGTTAAGAATCTAGAGAGGAAAAGTCAAGCTTTGAGGGCAATGCTCGATAAATTAGAGAACCCCCTAGTGAGATTCAATAGTGGATCTAAGGGTTTAGACATGGTGTCGGGTAGTCAAAACCCCGACAATGATAGATCAGGTCTACGATACCGATCTAGTAGATTAAATGCTATGGAAAAGTCATATGCAAGGATGTCATATGACTATAGCAAGGGGAAAGCCAAAAATGGCAAGGGAAAGTCATTTAAAGGGAAGAAGAAGAACTTAACCAAGGACAAGGTGTATAAAGTTAAGAAAGTTAGGGTGGTAGGTCAAGAAGTACCGGAGGTACACCGGTGCGGCCTTGCCATTATAGAAGAGTCACCTAAGGAGGTGACTAAGGCCAAGAGCTCAAGGGGGAGCTCTAGGAGTCAAGATGGGGCCCATGGTCAATAGATCTTAGGAGGATTTCTCCAGGGAGACTAGATGGGTTGTGAAATTTGCCAAAGGATTTGAAGACAAATTTGAGTCTTAATCCTAGGAATTTGGCACATCAAAAGTAAGGTTCATGCATGAAAATATGACAATGGAACCATATTGCATGAAAATTGGTTCTCAATGTATAGATGTCAGATAAAATGCTAGGAATGCATTGTGGTTGGGTATGAGAAGATACATCAAGAGGAGATCAAAACTAAGACTTTAGGTCAAAGTTCAATTGAACCATTTACATAGTTTTGTCAATCTTGGGATTGGTAATAGATACATGTGTGAATGTATTTTTCCTAAGTAGACACGGGTACCACAAATCTCTCCACTAGATTTGGGAATTTTTGGAGAGTTGTGAAGTTTCTAGTGTATTTCTGAAGTTGGGTCAGAAATGTTGAAAATATAGGGTACCAGTCGACTGATGCAGAAATCAATCGATTGGTACAGTTCAATCCAGGAATTAAGGTTTTCTATGCATCAGTCGACTGATTCTCCATCAGTCGACTGATCTTTTTGTTTACTCCATCAGTCGACTGGCCCAGGGGCAGTCGACTAATGCTGCGAATCTTTAAAAGAATACCCTGCGCAGGGACGGTCAAACCTAGGGTTTCAAGTGCCGTCCCTTGTTGCCACTTCTCTCCCCCGACCTCTCTAGCCACTCCAAGTCTTCCCAAGGTCCTGAAATCGTGTTTCTAGCCCTCCTTCACCTTAGATCCGAATCTAGGGCAAGAAAATCACCCTCCTTGAGTCAAACTTGATCATCATCCATCATGCAATGAATGGAGAGATAGTAATGAATTATTTGCCCTATTTTTCCCATTTAATCAGTGGTTCATGACTAACTATTCATTTTGTGTATGATTACCTTGTCTTTTCTTCTTGTTTGGGTCATTCATGGTACATGTATATGGTAATTGCATTTTAGGGTTAGGCAAAAGAGAAGGGTTGGTGAGGGATCGTCCCTACAGCCTCCCATAGATCCTGCGGCACCTCGGTTTCGTTCCGAGGTTTGCCGATGGAGATTTGAAAATGCTGACTTTGTTTTAATGAACTGTCGATATTTCAATCAATCATATTTTCAGGAGAATACTCCTGACATTATTGAGATTATCACTCATTTTGGGTTGGAAAAGTTAGTATACTGCCAGCATTATGTAAACATTAACCTCTACAAGAAGTTTTATGTAAATCTTACATGTAGTAATCTTGATGACGGGACGTATGAGTCCATGGTAGGGGGAGTTACCATTCCTTTTTCATCTGCATTATTAGGATCCTTATTAGGGTGTCATGTTTCAGAAAATCCGTTTACATATTTTCCTAATGTCATTGAGTCTTTAACATTGCCTAATGTAACCATTGATCAGATTCATCGTCATTATTTTGATAATCCTCGACCTCCTCTACATCGTATTTTTATAGCCAAACGCATGAGTCTAGTTTGCAACATTCTGTATAAAATTATCCTAGACTGCATCTTGCCCATTGTCACCAAGGGGAGGTCAAAAATTCGGCTACCTCACTTGGTGATGATGTATGTGTTAGTAGGAGCCCTAGAGCCAATTATGTGATGATTGACTAGGGGCATTTTGTATCATATTCTATTAATAATAAAGACATATTTGGTTATTATACTTACTTTATATTCTGTGCCGAATGACTAAGTATAATAATGTCCTTATGTAGTAGATTTTTATCTATATTATATCGATTGGTTGAATCGATAGTGAGATAATGTAGAGAAAACTACACTAAATTATTCCTAGTCAAGCATCAATTATTCAGGGACAATATTGATGCATGGAGACTAGCATGTAGGTCAACTGATGACTTGAGCTCACAAGTCATGGATATGTGATATCAAGTTGACACATGGGTATACATTCGAGAATGTGTACTGAATGACCCGTCATGAGAAAGTTTCATAGATTGTCATATGAGTGTCATAGACTTTCTCATGTGACTATTGGTATGAATAGTCCTTAGACCTGAAGTCACTACGGTTCCCTACATAAGGAGTTATGTACTTTGGTATCATCAAACGTCACCCGTAACAGGGTGGACTATAAAGGCGATCACTGGGTATGTAATGAATTATGCGGAGGGATGTGAGTGATGTAGATGGGATCTATCCCTCCCATATGACGGGAGTGATATCTGTGGGCCCCTTGATCGAGTAGGACTACTGAAACGCATAGCCATGCTCAAATGAGTCAATATGAGATATTGAGCTCATTTGTTTGAGTGAGTCTACTCGGGGATCAAGAAACACAAGATTGATTGAGGATGATACGGTCTATGCCTCATTGGTCAATCTAGATATCAAGGATAGAAGGACAAGGTCATACACTATCATAGTCACGGAGGTTTAGTCGGATCTCGACTTTTCTTGTTACTTGGGTAGCAATGAAGCATTGCTAGATGCCGCTCATTGTTTATGTGTCTAAAGTGTTTAGGCGCATTGCCAACGTCACGAGAACCTATTGGGTCACACACAAAGGACACAATACTTCGGGAAAGTTGATCGGCAGATCTGAGCCCGAATTGGGAACTCGGGAGATCTGAGCCCGAGTTGGGAACTCGGGAGACCTGAGCCCGAGTTGGGAACTCGGGAGGTCAGTTCGGGAGACTCGAGTTGGGAACTCGAGAGAGGCCGAGTCGGAGCTCGGCGGGCCGAGTCGGAGCTCGGCGGGCTGAGTCGACACTCGGCGGACTGGGTCGGGAGCTCACCACTCGGGAGACTTGGTCGGGAGACCGAGTCAGAAGCCCGAGAGGCCCGGTCAGAGTTGCATGGAGGAAAGAGAAAGGTCTCTTTTCATTGGATGAAAGATTCTTTTCTTGCATGGGAAAAGATGAAGAACCACATGAAAAGATGTGCTCTTTACTGGGAAGCCAAAGAAACACAACCCTCTTCATATTCATGGGATGATTATAAAAGAGGGTCTTGTGACTTTGGATGAGGTCTTCTTCTTGCCTTAGCTTTTCCCCTTCCCTTCCTCTCTTCTTCCTCTCCTCCACTCTTGGCCGAAACCTTATTGTAAGGTTCTTGGTGTTTTCGAGCTACCTCAAGTTGCTAGCACAACTAAGGTAGTTCTTCCGAAGTTGAGAGATTGTGTCCGTGTGGATACGAATAGAGGCACGGACGCTTGAACGTGCAAGAGATCCAGCGCATCTTGGACGAGCGGGATAACCGAAGGGCACGCTTCAAAGGTATAAACAGTAGATAAATCTATTAGATAGATAGCTTTGTACGAGTTTTCTTTCGCATGGATCGCTCGTGGGTTCTTGTTTCCGCTGCGTTTTTATTGTTTTGTGCCGGGAGAACCCAACAGTATGCTTTAGAGAATAGGCTAGACATCAACATTGCCCATCATGTATTCGCATCTATTGTACATTTTTCGCATAACGTCAATAGGATGATTTACATGTCATTCGGTCATATTTTGACCAAATTCTTTTTATGTAGAGGTATTAGCATCACTAGAGGTCAGATTCATCAGCTGTCTAAGGACTATGACCAGATAGGTTTTCGGCAGCTCTCCTTGGCTGGGATCGAGAGACAGCAGGGAGTGATGGTCTGGCGACGTCGTCATGCTTCCTCCAGCTCTGGTGATGATGAGTATGAGGAGGCTGCTCCTGCTGTTGCTCCTGCTAGGATTACAGAGGAGCGGTTCTCCCAACTAGAGGCAGAGGTTCATGGACTTAGGGAGGATTTCCAGAGTTTCCAGCAGCGACAGGTTGCTATTGAGGGGGAGGTTCACGGTCTCAGGGGCGACTCCAGATCTTCCAGCAGCGATAGGATGATATGTATGAGATGATGCAACGCTAGAACTTGATGTATCAGGCCCCTCCTCCTACTCCTCCTGGCGATGATGCATAATTTCAGCATGACTTGAGTGTGATGGTGTTGAGAGTGTGTTTAGATTGAGCATGTTATTTTATTATCTCTCAAACATCATATTTCATATTGTAATATTTGGAAATTTTTGTAGACGTTATTTATGGTGGAGCACAGAAAGATTAGTCGACTGATACTGCGATCAGTCGACTGATGTTGACCAGAATTTAAATCATCGAGTTGTGACATTCAAATTTGTGAAGACCAGTGGACTGGTGTTAGCACCAGTCGACTGGTAATGGTCAGAACAGTATCGAACACTATTTAAGAGAGCTCGTTTTTTGCTATTTCTTCTTGGCGAAACAAGCTTGGGTAAAACCTGTTAGTAGCCTAAACGTGCTCAGAGATTGTCAAGGTATTGTGGCGAGGTTTCTCCACTCACAAGGAGCGACAAGAGCTAGCCGGAGGTGTTCCGGGGAGTCATCCACCGAAGGATAGAGATCGTCCACCTTACGGACAGCCGTGGAGTAGGAGTATCATCTCCGAACCACGTAAAGGTTGTGTAAGCATTGTTTTAGTTTGTTTTTGTTAGTTTTCCGTGTGCGCTTGCTAACTCGTGTAGGAAGAAAATCGAAAAGAAGCTATTAACCCCCAGCTAAACGCCAAGGTCCCAACAACAATCACATAGATGTATCATACTGACTTGGAATAGATCGAATACTAATCGTATCAACAGACTAACTCAATGTATCTAGGATAATTACCATGCAAGTTGATCCACTCTATTCGACTATGTTGGTCTGACTCAGTCAATTCATCGACCACAAAATGACTTACTTGGCTAGTCTAATTTAATTTGCTTGTCGAATTAATCAAAGAGGGGTGGAAAAAGATTTATTAAGTGAAAATTGACTTTTTAAAAAAAAAATTCTAAAATAATCCATTCACTAAGCCATCCACATTAATATTATTTGTTAAACATTATAATATCCACCATCTCATAAAAATATGAGGTCCATATGTCACATGCATATTATTTTAACACTTTTATTCTTTTACATTTATTTTAACATTAAAACCCATTATTTGTGGAGTCAATATGCTATATACACATTATATTCAATAATTTACTGAACCGCATAGTTAAGTTTGCGAAATATCTAACTCACGTAAGATAGTTTAAAACTACGTGATTTGGATATTTCACAAACTTAACTATGTGGTTCAGTAAATTGCTACATTATATTAACATATTCATTCTCTCATATATTCATTCATTTTTATTTTTATTTTACATTAAATAAATATAATTTTAATTTTATTTTATAATTTAAATGATTATTATTTAAAACAAGTTCCTGAATAGATTTCCGAAAGGATTCGAGACATCTTGATATCAATTAAAATAAGATTCCATTGTAATGCCTAATCGATTGACCATGTAGTTAGACTACCCAATCTGCCCAATCCTTTGAGGAGAAGGCAATGTAATTTCTTGTATTGCCCAACCCAATCGATTGAGGTCATGATCAATCGATGGAGGTCACATGTCTTATCATATAAAATAATGCGATGAATATATTTAAAGAATTGAGCATGTTCATTATATCAACGTTTAAACGTTGATCCCACGTCTACGCATGCAGAGCGTTATACGGCAGATGCTCTAATAATTTCCTATCTATTGTAAAAAAATTTCTTGGAAAGGATTTTACAAAACAAACAGTCTACTATTTATTCCAAGTCACACGCAAGTCAAGAACACATTCGTCGCCTCATCACAATCTGATCGGACAACGTTGTAATTTTGACATACTAAAAAATCAAGAATGCACTTGTTTGGTTGCATTTTCGACCACTGACACGCGCATAGCAGCTAAC
This sequence comes from Boesenbergia rotunda, assembly GCA_024364735.1. Taxonomy (NCBI): domain Eukaryota; kingdom Viridiplantae; phylum Streptophyta; class Magnoliopsida; order Zingiberales; family Zingiberaceae; genus Boesenbergia; species Boesenbergia rotunda. The sequence continues at coordinate 156,105 of JAGFNQ010001913.1, read as the reverse complement.
AAGTTCGTTATGTATAGCCTCGATAAACCCTCGAGAAATTAAGGTGCAGTTATGCAAGTCACCTTAATTGACCATGAGAGGCCAACACGCCAGGGAGGGCGACGTATGCGGACACTCCCATTTCTATGCCTACAATAAAGAGCCTCTTTAGCACAAGCTGCAATCTTTTCCCTATACAATCCAATTGTTTGGAATGTGTCATGTTGAGGCGGCTCCCAAAGCCTATGCTATCTCGGCCCAGACACCTCCTGCGACGACAAGTAGGAGAGCAGCGGCGGCGTCGCCGATGACCTCCCACTCGTGGTGCTCGTTGCCGACCCTTCTCCCCTCACGTGCGATCCCCGTGACCCGCGTCCGTACAGTCTCAAATATTTTAGCGAGTCCGGCCGCGGCTCGCCGACCGGCACCGTCCCCTCCAGCATCGCCACCACCCCCGTCATGCTCGGCCGGCTCTTCGGCTCCTCGTGCAGGCAGCACAGGGCCACCCTGACGATCCTCTCCAGCTCCGCCCAGTTCACCTTCCCCTCCAGCCTTGAGTCCGCCAATTCCTCGTACCTACCCTGCTCGTGCATCTCCAAAGCCAACATCGGGAAGTACGGCGACGAGGAGCCGGTCAACTCTGAGTCACTTTCGACGGCCCAATTTTTCCGCCCCCGCACGATCTCTAGCATCACCATCCCGAAGCTGTACACGTCGGTCTTGTCGGAGATGGCGGCGTTGGTGAGCCACTCCGGCGCGAGGTAGCCGCGCGTCCCCCTCATGGTGGTGAAGACCCCAGACTGCTCCGGGCTCATCAGCTTGGCCAGCCCGAAGTCTGCAATCTTGACCTGGTTGTGATCGTGAAGCAGGATGTTCTCCGGCTTCACGTCGCAGTGGATGATCCTGTGCTCGCATCCGGCGTGGAGGTAGGCGAGCCCGCGCGCGGCTCCCACCGCGACGTCGAACCGTTGCTTCCACTCGAGGACGACAAGGCTGGAGCTACGGACAAAGAGCGCACGGTCGAGGGAGCCACAGTTCATGTAGTCGTAGACCAGCAGTCGCTTGCGGTTCTCCGCGCAAAAGCCGCGGAGGCGGACGAGGTTGACGTGGTGGATGTTGCCGATGACGGCGATCTCGGTGCAGAATTCCCGCCGGCCCTGCTTCGTGCTGGCGGCGTTGATCCGCTTCACGGCGACGAGGGACTTGTCCGGGAGTTGCCCCTTGTAAACGCACCCGAATCCTCCGGAGCCGATCACCATCTGGAAGTTGTCGGTGGCCGCTTCGAGCTCAGCATAGGTGTACCGGGTGGGCAGACCGGGGATCGCGATATCTTCCTCTTTCTCCTCGTCGTCGTCGGACAACTCGGCAAGTGTCGGCCACTTCTGCCCTCTGGAGACTGATTGGGTCCGTGTCTCGTCTCTTCTCCAGCGCTTGTTCCTTCTCCACCTTGCAAAGCCCAAGATGACAATCAAGATCACCAGCAGAGTCGTTGCGGTGGCAGGTAATAAGACGATGACCAAACGGGTGGGAGAGGAAGGTGGTGATGACCGTCCAAATGTCTTGACATAGACGATGGGCGTTGCGTCGCTGTTTACCATCTCAACGGAAAATAGGGAGCCGATTCGGTGTTGAAGGAAATAACACGACTCGGACGAGGCTCTGTAGAAGTAGCCGAGACAGGAGCAATTGGTGGAACAGTGATCTTGGCAAGTCGAGATGTTCTGTCCGACAATGTTAGGCGTGGAGAATTTACTACCGAAGAAGCCAATTCGGCTTCCCAAGCTCATAAATGACGGCGGTGATCCAGCGTCGCCATCGTCAGTGCATGAGGAGGAATTCGCCAAAACAGAGCTGCTGAGAGGGGAGCATCCGTTTCCCGACGCACCGAAAGAATCCGGGCATCTGCAGGTGGAGTTGTTGGCCCACTGGAGGCAGAGGCCCAGCGAGCCACATATGTTCGGGAGATCGCAGTTGTTGCTCGGCGCCATGAGGTCGGTGTCGAGGAAGGCGTCCGGCGGGGATTCGTTCGGCGAGAAACTCATCATCCGAAACCGACCTGTATGGTCCAACTTTGCCATGTGGAATTCGTTGGAGGAGGGCGAAGCCGGCTGGGGCAAGATCATCTCGTAGACGGCAGTTTTCTGGTCGCCGGCGAGGAGGTAAAGCCCTGTTACGTTGACGGAGAGGTAAGCAACCTGCAAGTTGGAATCTTTGACGGAGCGTGCGTCGGTGGAGATCGACCAGTAGAGTTGCGAGGCCGGAGCCCACTGGAGCACGGCGTCGTCGGGAGTGACGAGGAGGCGGTAGTCGCCTGGGGCCGGGTCGTTTTCATCGGCGGCGGAAGTGAGCAGGGAAGAGACGGGGAGGTGCTGGTTAGGAAGGAGAGTATCGGTCGGGTAATCGAAGGAGGACCAAAGGGAGGCGTTGGCGGCGTTCAGGAGTCGGAGCTCGCCGGATGGGAGCAGCTGGAGGGCGGCGGCGGCGGCTGAAAGACGCGGGGTCGACCAGGCGGACGAGCCGTTGTCGAAGGAGAGGGCGAGGCCGGACGCCGTGAGGGAGAGAGTGGCGGATGTGGACACGGGAGCCTCAGGGTTGGCGATCCAGACGACGGCTCCGGAGCTGGGGTGGAGGACGACGACATAGTATCGGGAAGTCTGGCCGCCAGGGTTGTGGAAGGCGACGGAGAAGGCGGAGGACGAGAGGAAGACACCGAAACTGTCGACGAAGCCGAAGTAACTAGCGGAGAAATTGGGGTAGAGGAACTCGGTGGCGATGCGTCCGGCGAGGGAGTGGAAGGGAAGGAAGAAGAGGAAGGAGAGAAGTCGGAGCGCGGAAGGGGATAGAGAAGCCATGAAGAGACGAAAAGAGAGAAAGAAACGGCCATTAAAAGACGAACAAGTTGTTTGGGCAATGCGGAAATAGATTACAAGAGTTTGTTAGGAAGGCGTTGACTATTGCAAAGAGATTGATTGAACGGTGACCTACCGGAGGGCAGGCAGGTTCCAAGTTGTTGCATGGCATCGAAAAATAGCAACTTTGATTGATTGTAAGAGTATTAGTGAACAACTGGGGTATGGCAATTAGTAGCAATTGTCATACTGTTTATCCAATATCGTTGCAAAATCACAGTCGATGGATTAGAAGACTTGTTTGTAAAGTCATTCATTCAACCACTTTCCTTCTCCTCGTTCCAGTATAAGTTAATGAATTCACACTCTTACACACTTAAACATAGCATCGTATTGCATTGATTTAATATATAAGTTAATGGAAATGATCAACGTTCAATTTATTCATGATCTCATCAATCTGAAGAATGAATGCATAGATACATGCATACATACATAATAACCTAGAAAACATTTTTACTAAACAATCAGAGACTACTATTTTTACTACAATCAGAGACTATAATTTACATTGATCTAAACAAAATTAGGTGTTTATCAAGGCTCAAAATATAAGCAAATAAAACTTCCGGTCTTGCAACCAAACATAAGCTTTTCATATTTTGAAGATGGTGTAGAACAGGAGGAAAACAAGGACTTCAGGGAAATGGAACCCAGATTATGAGAAATAGAATAAATGAGAATCACTGGAAAACACCTGACTGTTGGGCAATGTCATGTAACTCAGACTTTCTTGCATATTCACATTAAGAATGCCCTTGTTTGCTGCTGCCATGCTGACCACATACATGCACATTTGTCCAAATGAGATGAGCAGGTTGACGCGGAATCGATTGTTGTTTATTCACCACAGACATGCACATAAAGATTGACTTGTCGCCCTTTAAGACGAGGAGACTAGCAAGTTAATAAGTTGATCATTCATATCCTCGATAGAAACCCGTGAGAAAATAAGGTGCCTAAACATTGAATTGACCTTCAGGCTACAAAAACTGGAAGAAGAACATTGCTGCTATATTAAATTATATCACCATTATGAAAACAAGTCAACTGATTTTTTTCCCCCATTACTCTTAAAATCTCAATCAGGATAGCAAGTTTTTGCCACTGCCATATCTTTGTAGAAAGATTGATTGGTACATAAAATATTGGATATTTTATGTCGTGGACTAGCATAAATAATTTAGTTATAATTTTGATTATATTTTAGGTTAATTAGATGTCAAATTAAATGGATATGGTGTTGTTTGGTTCTTATTATTGGGCTTAGCTATAATGGGAAGGTTTGACCCATTTTTCTAATCTGCAGAGACCCCTACTCCTAACCCTAATATAAAGTGGTCATTGCCCCCATTGAAACGACACGGTTTTTTTTGTGTAATTGACGGGTGATAGGAGGAGTTACTCTCTGCCGCTTGAACTCTCTCAGAGGAAATCATGGACTCAATGATGTCTTCCGCTCCAGGTAATCTAGTACCTAATTATATCTATCGTATTTATCTATCATTTGTCGTATTTGGAATTGGATTTCGATTTATTGTCAAAACATTGGATTTTGATTTATTTTCAAATTGGTATCAGAGCGAATCTAATTCTGATACGACAGTGAATTTACTGTTTAAATCAGGTTTTAAGAATTTTCCATTCGAATTCATTAAGCCCTTCATGGAGTATAAAATTTCACATCTACTAACATCAAAATCAAAATCATGAATTTTCATCCAATATAGACCAAGAGCAATGATGTTCATTGTTGAAAATTTTTTCTGTAGGTGACTATAGTCCGAATTAAAATCATTTTTTTAATCCAATATTCTGAAGGCTAAGCATAATATTTAGATCAGAACCATTAAAATATATTTTTTTTTAATCCAATATTCTGAAGACTATAGTCCGAATTAAAACGGACTCTTATATTCTGAAGGCTAAGCAATATTCTGAAGGCTAAGCATAATGTCAATTTTCCTTAAGTTTTTTTTTAACTTAAGGAAAAGAAAAAGAAAAAAATCGATGAATTTTGTTTATTTTTTTTAGAGATCAGAATTAAGTATTATTCAATTTTTATTACATAAATTATTGTGGTGTCCTCTAAATTATGGTTTAAATTATTTTGTTTGTACATATTTTGATTATTATGACATGTCATATTGTTATTATGAAATTTTATGACATATTTCTGAGGTATGCTAATTTTAGACCATTTGGTACTATTTTGGATATTTTTCATAGTAGTGAGCTCGCCTTCGCGGGACAGATTATGATAAAAAAACTATTATTAGAAAATTATTATTATTAATGTGGCGTTAGGAATTATTTTGATAATGCACCTACCCTATCGGTTTGTCTTTATTGATATAGTTCCTAATGATTGGTAATTATATTTTAAAGTTCTCAATATCCTCTCGATATTAGCTTTAAGAATATAATTATTTTCTGTGATATGAGAGTTATTTTATGCATTGTAATTCGGGACCTTTCGGCGAGATTGATTTTGCATGAGATAATTTTATTGTGGTCATAAGCTCTATTTCTTTTGTTGGATATGCTTGATAAGAAATCTCCCATTAATGTACAAATTCCAGCTTTGCCTATGAGTATGAACTCTTTATCAAAGTTGAATGGAACTAATTATGAGGACTGAGTTGAGTCTGTTAAGTTGTTCCTTGCTATTTCTAATGTTGATGCTGCCCTTACTGAGAATGAGCCTGAAGTTCCCACACCTGAGTCTTCCGCTGATGTTATAATAAAACATGATAAGTGGGCTCATTCTAATAAAGTATGTCTGAGGACTATTGATTCAGGCGAGCGGTTTTTTATCAGAGATGAGAGCCCGGTCGGAGAAAAACCCGGTTCAACCTGGCTCAAGGATAACAGAGGCCGGGACGAGCAGAAGCCCAAGTCGGAATCAAGTTCACCCTGGGCCATGCTCTCAGGGCTAACCTCCCAAGGTCGAGCGATCGAGGCTGAGCTCTCGAGGCCGACCTCCCGAGGTCGAACGATCAAGGCTGAGCTCTTGAGGCCGACCTCCCAAGGTCAAGCGATCGAGGTTGAGCTCTCGAGGCCGACCTCCCGAGGTCGAGCGATCGAGGCTGAGCTCAATCTCCCTAGGTCGAGTGATCAAGGCTGAGCTCTCGAGGCCGACCTCCCATGGTCGAGTGATCGAGGCCGACCTCCCGAGGTCGAGCGATCGAGGCTGAGCTCTCGAGGCCGACCTCCCGAGGTCGAGCGATCGAGGTTGAGCTCTCGAGGCCGACCTCAAGTGATCGAGGCTGAGCTCTCGAGGCCGACCTCCCGAGGTCGAGCGATCGAGGCTGAGCTCTCGAGGTCGACCTCCCTAGGTTGAGCGATCGAGGCTGAGCTCTCGAGGCCGACCTCCCGAGGTCGAGCGATCGAGGTTGAGCTCTCGAGGCCGACCTCCCGAGGTCGAGCGATAGGAGCTGAGCTCCCGAGGTTGAACGGTCGAGGCCAAGTTCTTGAGTCTCATTCCTCGCAAGGCCCCGTCAGAACTCTTCGTTGAGGGGCGCCGTCGTCATCCGACGTGGCCGCCTAACGTTAATTAGGGGTAGGATTACAGGCTGGCAGACTGCTATGTCAGTCTCACTGCGCTGCTAAGGCATCCAATTAATTAACCTAACCTCTGACTAATTCTTGATGGGATGTGACAGTTCGCACGTGGGAAGATCCTATATAAACCCCACTTGGTCTCGGGAAAAAGGATGGCGGTTCATTCACAACCACTCCCCTGCATTAAGAGCTCTGTTTAGGTCCGACCTCCCAGGCTACAGTAGACCGAGTCAGCTTGGTTAGACCGAGTCATTCGGAGGAGAACCGATCTTCGCTTGTCGACAGGATCAAATTTGGCGCCGTCTGTGGGAACTTAGCCTGATCGAAAGCCGAAGATGAGTGAATCCAACCGGGTGACTGTCACTCTTTCACAAGAGGACTTGGAGCTGCTGATAGAGGCCAGAGCCCGGAAACTAGCGGAAGCCCAGCAGGCAGCTGCCCGACCTACCCCACCGAGCCCGGCCGAGCACACCGCTCATGTAGGCACTGAGGGAGGGGTTCAACCGGAGGGCAACCCTCACTTTCACCGGGCACTATTCGGCCCGGCCGAGGGAGCAGGACAATCGGATCCACATGAAGCTACATCTAGCCATACCAGAGCTAGCAAAGGGAAGGCTCGCCTTGCGCCGTTCCCGACTGAGCGCACAGGATGCCCTTTCTCCAGCCAAGTCTTGAATGAGCCACTGCCCAAACACTTCAGACCTCCGTCCGTTGCTGAGTACGGAGGAGCTACTGATCCAGAAGAGCACCTAAAGAAGTTTGAAAATGCCTCGATGCTACATCAGTACCCAGATGGTATTAGGTGCCGAGCCTTCCTGACCACTTTAGCAGGACCAGCTCAGCGATGGTTTGACAGGCTCCCAGAAGGATCAATAAGAGACTTCGCTGATTTTAAGAGACTATTTCTACAACACTTCGCAAGCAGTAAACGGCATCACAAAACCAGTTTAAACCTGTTCACCATGAAGCAGGGCTCTAAGGAGTCCCTAAAAGCCTACATCAGAAGATTCAATCAGGTGGCCTTGGACGTACCTACCGCTACGTCTGAGGTACTGGTCAGCGCCTTTGCTCAAGGTCTGCAAGAAGGTGAGTTCTTCAGGTCCTTGATCCGAAATCCCCTGAAGGACTTTGAAAGTCTACTAGGCAAGGCCAGCAAGTACGTGGATGTAGAAGAGGCACAAGCTGCCAGGCGACCGGAGGTCAGACCAGCACCCGAGGTCCCCCAGCATCATCAGAGGAATGCGCCTCCTGGAGGACCCCTCAGAAGTCCCAGAGCTATGGGACACCGCCAAGGAACCGAAAGGGGAATAGTGCAACAAGTGGCCCAGGGCTGTTTTCCGCCCAGATGGCAGCCCTACTGCTCTTTTCATAACAGCCACACCCACGACCTGCAGGATTGCTGGCAGGCCAGAAGAGGTCAGGGCCGCGCCGGTCGAGGTAGCCCGAGAGGGGCTCATCAAGGGGGTGGTCGGGGCCGAGGAAGAGCACCGCCTAATCAACCCGAGCCTCGTGATCGACCAGCCGCCCCTGCAGCCAGACGGTTATTCCCGACTCCAGGCTCGCCCGAGCCGGAAAACGCTAGCGAGGAACGAGCCAACCAGCAAAACTCTGTGCACGGGTCCATCAACGTCATCTCGGGCGGGCCTACTTACGGAGATTCCAACAGAGCTCGGAAGTCGCAGGCTCGACGCTTGGACATTTATCAAGTGGGCTGCAGTTCTGCCCAAGCTCAGGGACCACAGATTAGCTTCGGTCCCGCTGACCTACAAGGAATAGAAGTACCGCATGATGATGCCCTGGTCATCACGACGGTCATAGCCAATTACCAGATCCATCGCACCATAGTGGATTCAGGAAGCTCAGTGAACATCTTATATTTGAAGGCATTTGAGCAACTACAGATTGAAATGACCGAGCTACAGCCCGTCGCCACACCCTTATTTGGATTCACGGGGAATGAAGTTCATCCGCTGGGGCAGATCAAGTTAGCCATATCTCTTGGTGAGGAGCCTTTAAGATGGACCAGGTGGTCTACCTTCTTGATAGTGGACGCCCCTTCAGCCTATAATGCTATCCTAGGCCGACCGGCCCTGAATGAATTCCGGGCAGTGATGTCCACTTTCTATTTGAAGGTCAAGTTTCCTGTGGGAGATCAGGTCGGTGAAGCCAAAGGAGATCAGAAGGTTGCCCGCCAATGTTATGTGAACGATGTCCGAGTGGAAGTAAGCAAGACCTTTCGGCCTGCGCCAGCCAGCTGTAATATGGTACAGACCTCTCAGCCTTCTCCCTGGGCGGACATGATGGAAGAAAAGGAAGAGGTCCAACTCTTATTGGACCGAGAGGAAGCCAAGGTGAGGATAGCTCCAGGGTTATCGCCCGACCTCCGACAGCAATTGATAGAGTGTCTGACATGGAATCAAGATGTGTTTGCCTGGTCTCAACAAGATCTGAAGGGGGTCAGGCCCGAAGTTATGGAACATAAGCTGCATGTGTACCCGGACGCCCGACCTGTGAAGCAGAGAAAAAGAGATTTCAGCCTTGAGCAGAATAAGATAATCCAAGCCGAGGTGGAGAGGTTGCTGAAAGCAGGACACATCCGAGAAGTGCAGTTCCCAGCCTGGTTGGCCAATGTGGTGCTGGTCTCCAAGCCGGGAGACAAGTGGAGGATCTGCATTGACTTCAGAGATCTGAACAAAGCCTGCCCAAAGGACTGTTACCCGCTTCCCCGAATAGATCAGATGGTGGACTCCACTGCGGGAAGCGAACTTATTTGCATGCTTGATGCCTATCAGGGATATCACAAAGTCCCACTGTGCCCGGGTGATCAGGAGAAGGTCAGCTTTGTCACTGCCGAAGGTACATATTGCTACACAGTTATGCCTTTCAGACTCAAGAACGCCGGGGCAACTTATCAGAGGCTGATGAATAAAGTCTTTAAAGAGCAGCTCGGCAGGAATGTGGAAGTGTACGTTGATGACATCCTCATCAGTCTGCCCGGGCTGCCGACCTCATAGCAGATGTACAAGAAACTTATTGCACCCTGCGAAGGTATGGCCTCAAACTCAATCCTACGAAATGTCTGTTCGGAGCCAAGAGCGGGAAATTCCTGGGCTACATCCTGACCGAACGAGGAATAGAAGCCAACCCGGGCAAAGTAAAAGCTCTGCTAGACATGCCACCGCCCAAAAATCTAAGGGAGGTTCAACGCCTGACCGGGAGAATCACGGCCTTATCCCGGTTCATCTCCAGGTCTGCCGACAGAAGTCTGCCATTTTTCAAGATCCTGTGCAAGGCCTCCAAGTTCCAGTGGGATGCCGAGTGTGACCGAGCTTTCGAAGAATTGAAGGCATACTTGGTCAGTCTGCCAATACTGGCCAAGCCCGAGGAAGGAGAGCCCTTGTACGTTTACTTATCTGCTACTGAGGAAGCTGCAAGTGCTGTGCTTGTAACCTAGAAAGAGACCGAGCAGCAGCCGGTCTATTTCTTTGGGCACTTATTTAAAGAGGTCGAGTGTAGGTATACTATACTCGAAAAATTAGCTTATGTCCTTGTGTTGATGGCTCGACGATTGCGACCCTATTTTCTGGCTCATCCTATCCGAGTGCTGACCAATAGCACGCTCGGGAAGGTCCTGATCAACCCTGAAGTCTCAGGTCGGATGGTCAAATGGACTACTGAACTGAGCGAATATGATATTCAATATCAGCCCAGAACTGCAATCAAAGCTCAGGCCTTGGCAGATTTCTTAAGCGAGCTTCATGTAGAGGAAGAGGAGGAGATCTGGAAAATATATGTGGACGGGTCAGCCACCCAGGCAGGAAGTGGCGTTGGGGTCTTGTTGGTGTCTCCCAAGGGAGACCCCATCCATCTGGCCGTGCGCCTAGAGTATCATGCTACCAATAACCAAGCGGAATACGAAGCCCTTTTAGCAGGCCTTCAAGCAGCCAGACAGGTCGGGGCCACTCGGGTCATCCTGCACTCTGATTCTCAATTAGTGACTCAACAGGTGGCCGGACGATTCGAAGTGAATGACGAGAAGTTGCGGGCTTACGTGGAGGCATATCAACAGTTACAAGCAGAATTTCAAGAAGTTCAGATTACGCAGATCCCCCGAGGGGACAATGCCAAGGCGGACGAGTTAGCCCGGCTGGCCAGTTCTGTCCGTCCGTGGGTCTTCCCCAAGCCTTCACCTCAAGTCATGCTGGTAGCTCAGGTTGAGAGGGAAGCAGAAATGGAGATAGAGGGAGACTGGAGAGCTCCGTTCATCGCCTACCTGAAGGAGGGAACTCTTCCAGGCAGCCCCGAGCAAGCTCGAATACTGAAGATCAGAGCAGCCTGGTTCACCCTGATAGGGGACGCATTGTACAAGCGGGCTTTTTCTTGACCTCTAGCCAGGTGCCTTGGGAAGGAAGATGCGGATTATGTACTTAGAGAAGTGCATTTGGGGTGCTGCGGAAATCATTCAGGAGGTCGGTCCATGGCTCGGAAGGTCCTGCTGGCCGGTTACTTTTGGCCGACCCTTCAGAAGGATGCAGAGAGGATGACTCTTTCCTGCCTTTCTTGTCAGAAGTACCAGAATCTGTCTCACCGACCGGTGGAGATGTTGCGAGCGCCCATTACATCGTGTCCCTTTGATCAGTGGGGCATGGATATAGTGGGACCCTTCCCCAGAGCAGCCGGTCAGAAGAAATTCCTGTTGGTGGCAGTAGATTACTTCTCTAAGTGGGTTGAGGCAGAAGCCCTGGCTCGGATCACTGAGTAGGCCGTGAAGAAATTCCTGTGGCAGAATATTTTGTGCCGGTATGGCATACCTCATAAGTTGGTATCAGACAATGGTCGGCAGTTTCAAGGTCGGATAATCAGAAATTGGTGCAAGGAATTTGGGATCAAACAGGCCTTCACTTCCGTCACATACCCCCAGAGTAATGGTCAGGCCGAAGTAGCTAATAGAGAGATTCTGAAAGGGCTCAAAGTTAAGTTGGATCAGGTCGGCGGATCCTGGGTGGATGAGTTGCCAGGGGTCCTGTGGGCCCTTCGCACTACGCCCAAAGAGGGGTCGGGGTGCACCCCCTTCCAGTTGGTCTACGGCAGTGAAGCAGTAGTCCCCATGGAGGTCGGCTGTGAGTCTGACAGAAGACATTTATATGGAGAAGACAATGCGGAGAAGAGATGGGCCGAGTTAGATCTGATTGAGGAGGTCTGAGCTAAGGCTACCGTCCGCATGGCCGCTTACCAGCAGAGGATGCGGAACCGATACAACCAGAAAGTTATACCCCGACACTTCCAGGTCGGGGACAAGGTATGAAAAAGAGTCAAGCCCGTTGGAGAAGTAGGCAAACTAGAGCCCCCATGGAGTGGCCCATTTCTAGTGGTCGAGGCACTGGGATCGAGAGCATACTATCTGCAAGATGCTCAAGGGAGGCGGCTAGGGCGACCCTGGAGCGCAGTGCATTTAAAATTGTACCGTGAGGAGAGAGGAGAGGAATGACTCTTGTAACTGTACTCAGAAGAAAGGATAACAAAAACTCTAACTCTCCGGAAAAAGAAAAAATCATCCCTGAAAGTTATAAGTGAGCTTGTCCTCACGCACCCACCGGACCTGGCGCCGATCGGGCGTGGCATTCCACGTTTGGTCGGGCCCGATCGGGCGTGGCGGTCCACGCTCGACCAGGGTAAGTCGGACGGTGTCCAGACTCTTGCTCAGGGGAAGTATGAAGTGACATCTTGCCATCATATCTGCTGTCGAAGCGTGGCTCCCCACGTTATGAAAAACAACAGATCTGCGTGAATAAGGTGGATCTGGACAAACCGAAACACACTGAATAACTTGGCCTTGTTGATAAGGTTAACTCGAAGGGAACTAAGTTCATCGCCGAGTCAGGGTACCGACCCGATCGGGCAACGTCGCCGAGTCAGGGTGTCGACCCGACCGACCAACATCGCCGAGTCAGGGTACCGACCCGACCGGGCAACGTCGTCGAGTCAGGGTGCCGACCCGACTGACCAAGCATCGCCGAGTCAGGGTACCGACCCGACCGGGCAACGTCGCCGAGTCAGGGTGCCGACCCGACTGACCAACATCGCCCAGTCAGGGTACCGACCCGACCGGGCAAACGTCGCCGAGTCAGGGTATCCGACCCGACCGACCAACATCGCCGAGTCTGGGTACCGACCCGACCGGCAACATCGCCGAGTCAGGGTACTGACCTGACCCGAGCAAAATCGCCGAGTNGCGAGTTAGGACACTAGCCCGACCAAGCCGTAATATCAAGTTGGAAAAAGGTCAGCTTGGAAGACTAATAACACGAGTCGCCCGAGCGCCTGACACTTAGCCAAATTTTCGAGTTGGCCAAAAAGATCAAATTAAGGAGACCAGGATGAACATCCCGAATAATCGACAATAAGCGAGACTTCGTCGTGAGGCATAAACGCCGACCTTCGCAAAATAAGCTGAACAAGTTGCATGAGTAAACGAAGGGCCAACCTAATGAAACAACATGGCCGGGTCCAGACGTCGAACCGACTTAATAATACCCCCGGGTCAGGGCTCCGACCTGGCCCCATGGTACTTCTAAGCTCGCGCGTGGATCTAGTCAAACGCTTGACAATACAGAGGTCTTCCATAGCCGACCCCTAGGGAAAACTCATCACCCGACCTGAAGGAGTCTACTTCAATGAATAAAGCGAATACACCGAGCGGATGACACTTAGAGAAAGCCGCATGCACCACAAACAATCAAATAAAGTAAAGAAAAGGATAAATTGTTCAAAATGAGAAAGAACCCGAGCACATCGCAGAACCGGGCTAAGGAGAAGTCAAATACCCTTACAAAATTTCAAAGGCCTCGAGGCCAAGCATGAGCAGGTCGATAATCCGTTCGAGTAAAAAGATCGGCAGGATAAACTAAGTAAATTTCGGGAAAGCATCTTCGGGGATCGAGGCCTTGATTAGAGTAGGCTTTACTATGTTAGGAGGCAGATCGGCGGGGAGATGGCCGGCCTCCGTGAGTTGCTGTATTGCACCTTTCACCCCGTATACGATCATGCGCGCGGTCCGCTTATACACTTGCCGAAGAAAAGGTGCAGACTCAATATAGGCCACCCGAGCTTGTTCGATCCGGGCCGACTCACCAGCTTTGTAGTCGGCAAGCTCCTTTTGCAGGCGAGCCACCTCGGCGTCCCGTTCTTTGAGCAGGGTATCTTTGGCCGCCGACCCTTTCTCGGTGCTTACCAGTTGAGCTTCCAGAGCTTGAAAGGCTTCTTGCTGAGCCTGGAGTTCGATCTCTTTCCTCTTCAAGGCAGCTATCTCCGTCTCTTTGCTCTGCAGAGCTAGGCGAGTCTGCTCATGAGCTGCGCGTACCTCCTGTAGCTGTCGCTGCAGACTCAGGGACTCGCTGGTTTTCTTAGCTAAGTCAGAACGGAGCCTAGCATCGCGAGCCATGGCATTTCTCTTCAAAGCCTCGGCTGCTTCAAGTGAGTGGCGAGCTGATCTATCTCGCGGGAAGATGCAGCCAACACTTCATGTGAACTCTCCAGTCGGATGTCGCTCTCTGCCAACTGTGTACGTAAAGAGGTCACCTCGGCTCGGAGACGGCTCTGGCCCTCGGCGCCGGGCGGGAGAGCATGCTGAGCTAGTTGATGTTCTAACTCCTCTATCTTGTACTCCGCCGCCCGGCGTTCCCGGGTGTTCTCGACCAGGGCCTTAGTAACGGCCTGGCTAGTGGTCCACAGCTACACCAAAGTAGATAACCCATGAGATAGATAAAAAAGATAAGAGAGAAAGAAGGATGTACCTTGGTTATGTCCATGGCAAAGTTATCAGCTAAACTGAAAGGACTGCGTCCTTCAGATAGTTGCAGGCCTCTGTCCCAGGCCACAGATAGATGGCCATGAAGGTTAAGTGGTTGGGGCTCCACCACCCGGAGTAAAGAGGTTTCAGAGGGGAGCTGCACTTCGACTGGGACCCGGGGAATGTCTTGCATTGATAGGAGAGCATTGGAGATTTCTTCGCTGACAGGATCGGCGACAGTTGCTGGACGAGTGGGGGCCGAGCTGGAAGATGGATCCCTGGGCCTAACTGAGCCCGGACTAGGGAGAACAACCCCCGGTCGGCAGTGCTGGAGGATGGAGTGGAAGTTATTGGATGAGGAGAAGCCGAGCGGGAGGTGGACAGCCGTATCCTAACTCGGCTCGGCAAGGGAGCTGCAGGATCGGGTCGCGCCCTGGGCTGGACTTGAGCTGATAGATCGGGCGCCGACTCGGGCTGGGTCCGAGCAGCGGGAATACTGGTGGAGGCGACCTCCCGGGGACGTTTCTTCTTCTTGGACGCCGGGAGGAGGACTGACCTGTGGCAGCAGTCGGCACCCCGACCTCCGCAGGGACTTCGGGGAGATCTGCCTCGATGCTCTGAGCTAGTATCTCCAACTCTGAGTCACTCTCCGTTCCGGCTGGTCGGCGGTAGATGGGACCACGGTCACAGGGGGCACATTCCGACCCGCCAGTAATTCGGTGGCCCGGGCATTCATCTCCTCTTCTTCCAGGGCCAGCTCTTCGTCGAGAATGGAATCCATCAAAGCCTGGGCTGCAAACCGGAAAAAGTTTTAGTTAGCCTTAAAAGGTCCTTAGGTAGAACGGGGAACTTACCATATGTGCCGGGCAGCCTCGCTGGAATTTGACTCAGCCGGCAAATATAGAGCATTGCCTCGCTCAGTAGCTTCCCGACATGGAACCGACGTCCCCCGATTTTAGAAAGGCCAGTTGAAAGCTGGGGTCAGCACGGTACTTCTTGGGAGCCACAGGGTGGACCGGTAGCTCTTCCAACCACGCAGTCGGCCAAGACGCGGTCGGGATAGTACTTATATAGAAAAAATGGGATTTCCACCCCTTATTAGAGGAGGGAACTTTATCTAAAAAGGTCGTGTTCACCCTGGCTTGGAAAAAGAAACAGTCGGGCTCTTGCATTTTGAGATAGTAGAATAGATGGAAGACCTGAGGAGTAAGGGGAATTCGGAAAGACTCGAAGACAACCACGGTACCACACAGAATGCGAATTGAGTTCGGGGTTAGTTGGGAAAGAGGCACTTGGAAATACCTACATATCGCCACGATGAAAGGGTGCAGGGGAAATCGCAGACCGTCTAAGAAGTGATCCTTGAAGACAGTAAAGTAATTCAGGGGGGCTTGGCTGGGTCGGTCGTCCCTAGAGGGGAGGATAAAAGGGTGATCTTCCGGGACGCGGTAGTCATGGCGGAGAGTTTCTAAGGAGCCTAGACTCAAGGTTGACCGGGTAGTGGTATACCATGGCCCGGGGATAGCAGAGGGGCCAGCCATGGGGTCGGACTCAGGAATTAGCAAAAGAAACCTGGGCGGGGAGAAGAGTACCTAACGTTGGAGTTCGCTGTAAAACGCTGACCGCCTACGGCACTGTTGGCTGAGCCTCGAGGAGGTCGGACGCAAGAGGAGGAAGAAGCGAAAATAAGGGTGAAAAAGGTTAAACCGGTGGGCCAACCCTATTTATAGAACAGACAAAGTCAGGTAAACCGTCGGATGGAGAGGATGAAAGTGGCGAGCTTTGATCTCTACCGTCCGATCAGCGCAATTTTCCACGCATCGAAGCTTCTCGCGAACGCCACATGAAGCCGCGCCAATGACGCCTCGATACCGGAGGCATCCATTCAGTAGCTAACGCGTGGTCAGGAACTGATGAATGATTGCGTGGGAGGTCGGGCGCGCGGAAGAATAACTCGGAGTGTAAAGAACGCGCGGGAAAGCGGAAAGGAAGTCAGGCCGACCGGGCCGAGAGCCTAGTCAGTCGGACTTGACGCCTCCTTCGACTAGACTTGAAGGGGAGGCTTGTGATCCGGGCGAGCGGTTTTTTATCAGAGATGAGAGCCCGGTTGGAGAAAAACCCGGTTCAACCCGGCTCAAGGATAACAGAGGCCGGGGCGAGCAGAAGCCCAAGTCGGAATCAGGTTCACCCTGGGCCATGTTCTCAGGGCTAACCGCCCGAGGTCGAGCGATCGAGGCTGAGCTCTCGAGGCTGACCTCCCGAGGTCGAGCGATCGAGGCTGAGCTCTCGATCCCACCTCCCGAGATCGAGCGATCGAGGCTGAGCTCTCGAGGCCGACCTCCGAGGTCGAGCGATCAGGGCTGAGCTCTCGAGGCCGACCTCCCAAGGTCAAGCGATCGAGGCTGAGCTGCGAGATGACCTCCCGAGGTCGAGCGATCAAGGCTGAGCTCTCGAGGCTGACCTCCCAAGGTCAAGCGATCGAGGCTGAGCTCTCGAGGCCGACCTCCCGAGGTCGAGCGATCGAGGCTGAGCTCAACCTCCCGAGGTCGAGCGATCAGGCTGAGCTCTCGAGTCGACCTCCAAGTCGAGTGATCGAGGCTGAGCTCTCGAGGCCGACCTCCCAAGGTCGAGCGATCGAGGCTGAGCTCTCGAGGTCGACCTCCCAAGGTCGAGTGATCGAGGCTGAGCTCTCGAGGCCGACCTCCCAAGGTCGAGTGATCGAGGCTGAGCTCTCGAGGCCGACCTCCCGAGGTCGAGCGATCGAGGCTGAGCTCTCGAGGCCGACCTCCCGAGGTCGAGCGATCGAGGCTGAGCTCTCGAGGCCGACCTCCCGAGGTCGAGCGATCGAGGTTGAGCTCTCGAGGCCGACCTCCCGAGGTCGAGCGATAGGAGCTGAGCTCCCGAGGTTGAACGGTCGAGGCCAAGTTCTTGAGTCTCATTCCTCGCAAGGCCCCGTCAGAACTCTTCGTTGAGGGGCGCCGTCGTCATCCGACGTGGCCGCCTAACGTTAATTAGGGGTAGGATTACAGGCTGGCAGACTGCTATGTCAGTCTCACTCCGCTGCTAAGGCATCCAATTGATTAACCTAACCTCTGACTAATTCTTGATGGGATGTGACAGTTCGCACGTGGGAAGATCCTATATAAACCCCACTTGGTCTCTGGAAAAGGGATCGCTGCCACTTTGCAACCACTCCACCATATTGCGAGCACTGTGTTGGTCCGACCTCCTAAGCTACAGCAGACCGGGTCAGCTTGGTTAGACCGAATCATCCGAGGAAGAACCGATCTTCGCTTGTCGACAGGATCATATTGCTTTCCATTTTAACCAATAGTTATGCTCGGCAACGTACCAGTAGTCTCTTGAGAAGTCTAGCCCAGGAAGGCGGCAATCTCCTGCTTCCGGGTGTCCATGTCGCCGGTCGTCCCGAATCAGGCGAGGGAGTTGGCGGCTGCTATGAAGGCGTTGTATGTGTAGAAAATTATTGCATTGCAACGATGATCGTTTCCATACTTCAGCATTTCTTTGAACAGGGAGGCACTGATGATGTCTGCCACGCCGCCGCCCGGAGATGAAGGGGTGGGTGTTGGAGGTGGAGGGCGCGATGGAGGTGGATGGGAGGGGCAGTTGCATTGGCTCTTGTAGTTCTGGCTGTAGGAGAGATTTTAAAAATAAATTAAAATTATAAAATAATTTCAACTTAGTTGTTAAATAGCCTGAGCTGCCCTATATGCAGAATACAGACTCCTGAACTGAAATTCCAGAGTAGAATTTTCCGAATCGGACTTCCCAAATCGGTTTTCCCAAACCGGACGTCCTGAACCGATCTTCCTGAACTGGAACGGAAGTGTCGCTGAGGCTTGTGTAATGCAGTTTCCTTGAAACATATTTGTCCTCCTCCGTTTGTGCTTCGAGGTTACAATGGACATCTGTTTCCCAGGATACAACAATGGGACCACGGACACAACGAAGCATTGATTGCTCGTGGTGAACTGAAGAAGTACCTGATTGCTACCACGGGTAATCCATCGAGCGGGGAACACACGGGGACTTGGGGAACGAGATGGAAGAAAATTGTTGCTCTGCCTAGATCTTTTACTTTCGGTTACAACTTCTTTGTATATGGCTTAGGCTCATGCAAGAATTAATAACCTAATTAACATCATTACTGCTCATTAACCATCCAGATCCAAACGTCTGGACGTTATTAATTTTGCATTAATTAACCGTTAATGCATCCGTTACATTTGAGTAAAAAATTTCGCAGGTGGCAAAATGTTGGTTTATTCGCTTGGACAAATTTTGTCCCGACCGGTCCGGCATTCGACGCGCATAGGTCGTGCACGCACATGAGTCAACTTGGTTCAGTACAAATTCGGATCCTGAATTTGCATCCCCCTACGCACCCACGTGTGAGAGAGAGCCTCTCCCCATGAATTTGTTCACAACTAACATGCTTGTGAAACAATTTAAATCAACCAATATGCCTTGAAACTCCCAATGTGGGACTAAAATCCCATTTACAATGGAGTCTCTTTACTCTCCACCTTCCTTTCATTTACTTGTATCCAACAATCCGCCACATGAATGGAAATAGGATATGTGATAGCATTCAGTAGTTGAGTCCAGTATAGGACAGGTAGGTACCCTTTAAACCTTCCCTTGCGAAGATCTATTTGCTTACTAGCTAACAGTAGACATGATGTCCTTGAACTGTGTTGTTGTTTATGTAAACATTGACATATATCATCCATGACTCTCCTTGATACACCTCAGTTCTCATGAATGTGTTCGTTCTTAGCCATGAACACGCCTGATTCTACGAGAAGTTCTAAGAATTATGCCTCTAATTCTCTTCGAAGCAGCCGCATTTCTTCCTCACATTGGATGACAAAGTCATTTTCTGTGGCTTTCGTGTAAACACATTTATCACATTCATTGAGTTTGAATCCACCTTCATGTATGACATTATCAAATTTCTCATGTCACTACTTTGGAGCTTATTTCAAGCCGTATAACGACTTCACCAATTTGCAAACCTGGTTATTCTGTCTTGACACAGAAAACCTCTCGGGTTGCTCCATATAAATTTTCTTTTCTAAATCCCCATTTAGAAAAGTCGTCTTTACATCCATCTGATGTATTTCCAAATTTCATAGAGTGGCAATAGCCAACAACATCCTAATGGAAGTTATTCTCGACACCGGAGAATACGTATCAAAGTAATCAAGACCTTCTCTGTTAAATACCGAATTGTTAAGGGGTTGAAAAAAATAAATTTTTTAAGTTTAGGGACCTAGTTGTGATTATCTGAACATGGGGGGCCTTTTTGTAAAATGCCAAACATTATTTAAAACCCCTAAAGCCCTAACTTCCCTAACTCCTCCCGAAACCCCTCTCTACGCCGTTTCTGCGGTTCTGCCCGACGCCCGACGCCCAACGCCGCAGCCCTAGCGACGTCGATCGCTGCCGCGCCGTCTACTTCTCTCCTTCTCCTTCTTCTTCTCTGGTGTGCACGAGCAGAGCATTGTCGCCCTCGCGAGAAGCCCTAGCCGACGCCGCTGTCGTGAGTCGAGGAAGCGCCGCCTTGTTTGGCTTTCCGTCCTTGGTTTTCCTCTCCGGCCGAAACCAAGATAAGGGTTAACTAGTGGGTTGATTCTCTAAGTGTTGATCTTGAATGGTTTCAAATAAATGATAGTAGATGAGATGGATTTCTTTTGGATCATGGTTCTTACGATTGGGTTTTGTTCTTGCCTTGTTAGTTTCGGATTCTTGGAGAGCAATTTAATTATTGAAGTAGAATCCATTGTATATTTTTTTGACATGGATTTATTTAGAAATAATTCAGCAGAACCGCAAATGAGCACAATAATCACTGTTTTCACAATATTAAACGAGGATGGAGAAATGTAACAATTGTTTGTTGTAGAATTGTATCAAATATTTAAACTAAACAGCATGCTATAAAAATATCATGGTTTTCTCTAATCACAATAATTAAATCTAGTTAAATTATTTCTACTTAGTAATTGATGCATGCTACATTGTTAGGCTCTAGATTTACGTCTATCTATTTCAATATCTTCTAGTAAATAATTATGTAAAACAATAAGGAAAACAAAGTGGGAGGTTGGTGTCATATGATGACTGGACAATATGGCTAGGAGTTATGAGCATCAGGATATAGTTTTTGTTGTTCTCTTATTCACCTTTTCACATGTATTTTTCTCGGTTGGACTTCTCTTTTTTAGTAAATAGGAATTCGAACCTTAAGCTTGGAAGGTTATTAAGCTTATGAGTGTACACCTCAATAACAATCTGTTGCTATCATCATTATGCTCATGGGATTTTCATGCTGTGGGTAGCTGTAAACTATAGACTAATGAATTAGTTTAAGAAGGAATTTGTTGTATGCTGTGGGTTAATTAAAGAGAGGTCGTAATTCAGATTTCTACTAAATGGTGTTTAGTATGTAGTTTAGCTAATGTGTTGATTTCATAATTAGCTAAACATTAATTATTATACAGGACCTTGACTTTGGACACACGTTGTCGATCGTGGGAGGTTCTGTTTCGTATACGTTCTACATAAAAGGCGGGTACTTCTCCTTTGTACTCGAGTAGTTTTCTTTACCTTAAAAGCATGGCTATATTATGTCTGATAGGTTGCTTGACCTTGTTCTTTGTCGTTACTTAAAACATCGCCGTTGAGACTTATTCTTCGTTGATCTTCGAGTGTTCCCAAATTCGTATCTGTACAGTCCTCTATTGGTTTTCCGTTCTGTAAAGTGCCGCTTGTACGCGAGCACTTAGAAGTCCATTAAACACAGATAGGTTTATTTGACATTAGAAATACCCTACCTAGTAGTATAGGTGCATAATCGTTGGTTTTCGATTTCTGGATGGTTGTATTGATGCATCGTATACTTGTTGGATTTTGTTGCATCGTTGTTTCTTCGGTTGTTTGTGCATCGTATAACATGCACCATACTTGCACGTTGCATACTAACGACTGTTAAGCTTACATTTAGTTAAGCCGTCGTTAGTCATATTGTTGCTCGATTCACTCAACCACTTGTTATCGTGGTAGTTATTAGAGTGCGAGCATCTGTCCTGTTATGCCAGACAGTGACACCCTCATCGTTGTTTTAGAGGGATGAGCCGTTGGTGGCTCACCCTCACTGTTGTTTGTTTTGAGGGATATTGTAGCTGTGATAGCTCCCCCGATGTACCGTGGGTCTGGAGTGTGGACTCTCCAGCATCCTGTCCACTCAACCACACCTTTTGTGGTATTTGTTGTTGGAGTGGTACAGTTGTCACAGCCCTACCCACTCGGTCACACAGATGGGATGTGTTGACGGCTTGACTGGCGTCAGGGGTGACACATGTCATTGCATCATGTGTATACGTATTTTCTTTATGCATTTTCTTGTGATTGTTGCATTTATATGAGCTATGGTTGTTGCACATGATTGACATGCATGTATATCTTGGCTTTTTTGTTATTGCATCGTTTTACACCTGTTTAGTTCTTATTCGGTATTATACCATGTCGTATTATATTGGTTATGCATGATTAGGTAAATTCTATAATTCTTATGGACTGTACACTGTTGATTTCTCTACTCTGTTTATCCTTATTATGCCATGCTTATTTGTCTACTCATATACCCGCAGAGTCCGCCCGGACTCACCACCCTTACTTTTCTTTTTGTTATTTCAGATAGCAGGTAGATGTTTTGCTTGGAGCCAGGAGATGATCCAGTTGCCAGTCCCTCAGTCCCACCTTGTCGGTTTGGTTTAGCGGTTCTATTTCGGTATTATGTTAGTTTTTCACATTTCATTTGTTTATCAGTTATCGGACTGGTTTTGTTACTATTATGACAGAGACTTTTGAGTTCTCGTGGTTGTGATGTTCTTTATTGTTTAAGGTGGCTGAGCCACCCATTATTATTTTGTTTCGATATAAACTGCGTGGATGTGTTCACTTTTTATTATTGTGATGTCAGTCGCTTGTGGCTGAGCTATATCGGTGAGATCGCGGATTTTGTTGCTAGATGTCTGGTGTGCCAGCAGGTTAAGGCCGAGCATCAGAGACCTGCTGGATTACTTCAGAAGATCCCCATCCCAGAGTGGAAGTGGGAACACATCACGATGGATTTCATTGTTGGATTACCGAGATCTCGTAGAAGACATGATGCGATTTGGGTGATCGTTGATCGATTAACCAAATCTGCTCATTTTTTGGGGATTCAGAGGACAGATTCTCTGGACAAGCTGGCAGAGTTGTATTGCCGTGAGATTATCCTATTACATGGTGTGCCTCTGAGCATCATATCAGATAGAGACCCGCGTTTCACTTCGCGGTTTTGGCAGAGTTTGCAGCAGGCCATGGGTACTGAGCTTCGATTCAGCACAGCCTTCCATCCGCAGACGGACGGACAGTCTAAACGTACCATTCAGACACTGGAGGATTTGTTGAGGTCTTGCGTTATGGACTTTGGAGGCAACTGGGAGGATCACCTGCATTTGGTTGAGTTTGCCTATAATAATAGCTATCATTCGTCTATTCAGATGATACCTTTCGAGGCGTTGTATGGTAGAGTTTGCAGGACACCCACCCTCTGGGAGGAGGTTGGGGAATCTCAGTTGCTAGGTCCTCAGAGTATTCAGCATGACGCCGAGCTAGTCCGTACTATCAGACGCCGTCTGTCAGAGGCTCAGGATCGTCAGAAGAGTTATGCAGATCGGAGACACAGACCCTTGGAGTTTTCCGTCAGCGATCATGTGTTCTTACGAGTGTCACCCACGAAAGGGGTGAAGAGGTTTGGGTTGAGAGGTAAGCTAGCTCCCCGCTACATTGGACCTTTCCAGATTTTGGAGCGGATTGGAGTTGTCGCTTATCGTCTAGCGTTACCACCGTCTTTGGCTGGAGTTCATGATGTGTTTCATATTTCCATGCTGAGGAAATATGTACCAAATCCTACACATGTGTTATCGGAGGTGTCGGTCACCCTTCAGCCAGACGTGACGTATGACGAGGTGCCTATGCGGATTTTGGACCGCAAAGAGCATCGGTTGAGGAATAAGACTGTTCGATTAGTTAAAGTTGGTTGGCAGCACCACTCTGATGAGGAAGCTACTTGGGAGCTCGAGGATACGATCAGAGCTCGTTACCCTCATTTATTTACTTGAGGTGCGTATGATTATTTTTCATTTCGTCTTTATATCTACGTTGTTGATATAGAGTGTTGATACTTGTTGCCGTTGACTAGTACCTGTTATGGTTGACTAGTATTTGTAATGATTCATTAGTTAAATTTGAGGACCAAATTTTTGTTAGTGGGGGAGAATGTTAAATACCGAATTGTTAAGGGGTTGAAAAAAATAAATTTTTTAAGTTTAGGGACCTAGTTGTGATTATCTGAACTTGGGTGGCCATTTTGTAAAATGTCAAACATTATTTAAAACCCCTAAAGCCCTAACTTCCCTAACTCCTCCCGAAACCCCTCTCTGCGCCGTTTCTGCGGTTCTGCCCGACGCCCGACGTCGCAGCCCTAGCGACGCCGATCTCCGCCGCGCCGTCTACTTCTCTCCTTCTCCTTCTTCTTCTCTGGTGCGCACGAGCAGAGCGTTGTCGCCCTCGCGAGAAGCCCTAGCCGACGCCGCTGTCGTGAGCCGAGGAAGCGCCGCCTTGTTTGGCTTTCCGTCCTTGGGTTTCCTCTCCGGCCGAAACCAAGGTAAGGGTTAACTAGTGGGTTGATTCTCTAAGTGTTGATCTTGAATGGTTTCAAATAAATGATAGTAGATGAGATGGATTTCTTTTGGATAATGGTTCTTACGATTGGGTTTTGTTCTTGCCTTGTTGGTTTCGGATTCTTGGAGAGCAATTTAATTATTGAAGTAGAGTCCATTGTAAATTTTTTTGACATGGATTTATTTAGAAATAATTCAGCAAAACCGCAAATGAGCACAATAATCACTGTTTTCACAATATTAAACGAGGATGGAGAAATGTAACAATTGTTTGTTGTAGAATTGTATCAAATATTTAAACTAAACAGCATGCTATAAAAATATCATGGTTTTCTCTAATCACAATAATTAAATCTAGTTAAATTATTTCTACTTAGTAATTGATGCATGCTACATTGTAAGGCTCTAGATTTACGTCTATCTATTTCAATATCTTCTAGTAAATAATTATGTAAAACAATAAGGAAAACAAAGTGGGAGGTTGGTGTCATTTGATGACTGGACAATATGGCTAGGAGTTATGAGCATCAGGATATAGTTTTTGTTGTTCTCTTATTCACCTTTTCACATGTATTTTTCTCGGTTGGACTTCTCTTTTTCAGCAAATAGGAATTCGAACCTTAAGCTTGGAAGGTTATTAAGCTTATGAGTGTACACCTCAATAACAATCTGTTGCTATCATCATTATGCTCATGGGATTTTCATGCTGTGGGTAGCTGTAAACTATAGACTAATGAATTAGTTTAAGAAGGAATTTGTTGTATGCTGTGGGTTAATTAAAGAGAGGTCGTAATTCAGATTTCTACTAAATGGTGTTTAGTATGTAGTTTAGCTAATGTGTTGATTTCATAATTAGCTAAACATTAATTATTATACAGGACCTTGACTTTGGACTCACGTTGTCGATCGCAGGAGGTTCTGTTTCGTATACGTTCTACATAAAAGGCGGGTACTTCTCCTTTGTACTCGAGTAGTTTTTTTTACCTTAAAAGCATGACTATATTATGTCTGATAGGTTGCTTGACCTTGTTCTTTGTCATTACTTAAAACATCGCCGTTGAGACTTATTCTTCGTTGATCTTCGAGTATTCCCAAATTCATATCTGTACAGTCCTCTATTGGTTTTCCGTTCTGTAAAGTGTCGCTTGTACGCGAGCACTTAGAAGTCCATTAAACACAGATAGGTTTATTTGGCATTAGAAATACCCTACCTAGTAGTGTAGGTGCATAATCGTTGGTTTTCGATTTCTGGATGGTAGTATTGGTGCATCGTATACTTGTTGAATTTTGTTGCATCGTTGTTTCTTCGGTTGTTTGTGCATCGTATAACATGCATCATACTTGCACGTTGCATACTAACGACTGTTAGACTTACATTTAGTTAAGCCGTCGTTAGTCATATTGTTGCTCGATTCACTCAACCACTTCACTACAAAAAAACAGTTTTTTAGGGACGAAAATTTGCAACGAAAATTTTTTGTTGCAAATTTGCGACAAAATTTGCAACGAAACAAATATTCGTCCCAAATTAGTAACAAAATTTGCAACAAACACTCTTCGTCGTAATTTAGCATCAAAAACTTTTTCGTTGCCAAATTTGTTGCAATTTGGCAACAAATTTCGCAACGAATATTATATTCGTTGCAGATTTGCAACGAACATATTATCGTCGCAAAAATGCAACGAATTTTGCAACAAATATTAGTCGTTGGACGTTTGCAACGAATTAATTCGTCGCAATATTGCAACGAAATGTATTTGTTGCAAATATCCAACGAATTTTGCAACGAAAAATATTTTATTTTTCGTTGCGAATTTGGGATGAAATTTGCAACGAAATTTTAAAGGCCCTGTATTTTTTTAAAAAAAATTCTGATTTTTGCAACGAATTTAATTCGTTGCAGATTTACAACGAAATCTGCAACGAAAATTTTCGTTGCAGATTTGCAACAAAAAGTTTCGTTGCAGATCTGCAACGAAGAAGTTTCGTTGCAGATTTTCAACAAAAACTGCAACGAAAATTTTCGTTGCAGATATACAACGAAAGCTGCTCGTTGCAAAATGTGATATTTTTAAAAATATAAGAAAAACTAATTAAATATCGTAGAAGAACCTACGGAGGTCGTATCGAGACGAAATGAGTTTCTATGAGTCCGTATCGACTTACCGAACGAACTAGCTACCTCAAACAATAATTTTACTGAATAAATTATTTTTCATATTTAAAATTATAGGTAGGTTAAGAAGTTTGAAAAAAAGAATAAGGTTAGAAATATAAGATTGTTTAATATTAGGAAATTTGATATTTACTGAATCTTTATCAAAAAACGAATTCGAGGTCGTCAACGTGATCATGAGATCGTCATGGTCCCATAGGAACTTGTTTCTTTGAAATCCGAGATTCGTAGGGCGATATACGAATTTTTGAAGGTCCACTATTTAAAAAAAATAGAATTTTGCAACAAAATTTTTGTCGTTGCAGATTTGCAACGAATTGGGTTATTTGTTGCAGATTTGCAACGAAATCTGCAACGAATCCTAAATTCGTTGCTAATCAGCAACGAAAATCTGATTTGTTGCAGATTTTTTTTTTTTGCAAGACTTATAAAATATCGTAGAAGGCCCTACAAAGGTCGGATCGAGCCGAAACGAGTTTCTATGAGTCCGTATCGACTTCCCGAACGAACTAGCTGCCTCAAACAATAATTTTACTGGATAAATTATTTTTCATATTTAAAATTATAGGTAAGTGAAGAAGTTTGAAAAAAGGATTAAGGTTAGAAATATAATATTGTTTAATATTAGAAATTTGATATTTACTGAATCTCTATTAAAAATCGAATTCAAGGTCGTCAAAGTGATCATGCGATCGTCACGGTTCCATAGAAACTTGTTTTTTTTGAAATTCGAGGTTCGTAGAGCGATCTAGGAATTTTTGAAGGACCACTATTTTTTTTTGAAAAAAATAGAATATTGCAATGAAATTTTTTCGTTGCAGATTTGCAACGAATAGGGTTATTGGTTGCAGATTTGCAACGAAATCTGCAACGAATTATTTTTTCAAATTTTTTTAGGAAAATAAAATAATTTTCATAATTTAAAAGTATAATACCGTTTCATATTACGAAATTTGATAGTTACCGCATCTTTGTCAAAAATCATATTCGAGGTCGTCAACGTGATCATGAGATCGTCACGGTCCTATAGAAATTTGTTTTGTCAAAATCCGAGGTCTTTAGGGCTATCTAGGAATTTTTAATAGCCCTTGTTCTTAAATTTAAAAAACTGGTTTTTGCAACAAAATTTTTCGTTGCAGATTTGTAACGAAATTTAGGACGAAATATCTAATATTTGCGAAATATATAATATGTAATATGTAAAATTTTGCAACGATCCAGGAGTTTGTTGCAAAATGTGTAATATTTGCGACGAAAAATTTTGTTGCGGATTTGGGACGAAATTTGCAACGAATTGCAAAATTCCAATTATTACCGCCCCTTTTTTGCCCTAGATCGGGAACACCTCTCATCCTCACTCACGGGCGAAAAGTTCGCGCGCACCTCACTCCCACCTCACTCAGGCGATTTCTTCCTCACGCGCACCTCCGGCGATTTCCTTCCCCACACCTCATCCTCACCGCACCTCACTCGGCTCATCGTTCCGGCAACTCGGTAGGTTTTCTTCCTCTCTTTTTCTTCCCTTTCGCTTTCTTCTCCTTCTTGCCGCCGGTGGCTGTCCTTCTCGCCGGAGATGTTCTTGAAGAGTATTTTTCTCGCCGGTGGCCTGGCCGCAGGCAGCCACGGCCGGATCAGGACTGGCCGCAGGCAGCCACGGCCGGATCGGCCTGGCCGCAGGCAGCCACGGCGGATTGGCCTGGCCGCAGGCAGCCATCTGCTTCTCCTTCTTCTCGCCGGTGGCTGTCCTCGTCGAATATTCTTTGCCACGGCTGGATCGGCCTGAACTGGGGGCTGCCATCTGCTTTGTCAGTTTATTACTTATTGATCTCAGTTTCTTGAATCACTTACAGGTCCTTTATTGTCTATTATTCTTTGTCAGTTTATTAATTACTTACACATAGTGTATTCGCAAGAACCCAGATTTAGCTATCATTCAACCATTAATTTTATGATTCATCATTATTTACACAGTCCAAGTATTGTCTATGATAATTAAATAAAAAAGTTAGTGGTGCAATGTAGTGTTATATGTTTGTATAGAAAATGTGACAAAGATTCAAAAACAAAGTTAAAAACAAAAGAATCGAGCAAATGATCAAAAGCAAGTTGTTCTAGACGTGATGCCATTTATTCATGAGTTTTATAGAAAAAAGAAAAGAAAGGATCGTACCTGGGATTTGAAAGAAGATTATCCTTCCTTTTGACCTTTTGCAGATTTCAAACTTTTCTGCAAATAGGAAGCTATAAGAGGTACAGGGGGATGTTTCTCCTTGACCTCAAAAGCACAAATAAGCTCCACAGCTTCAATAGTCATCTTTTTTTTATAACATTTCATTGATCAAGTCTGCAACTTGAATAGTACTGCAACGAAATTTTTTGTCACTTGTAGATCAAATTGCTTAATTCACTTGTACATCTGCTTAATTTTTTATTACTGATCTATGTCACTTGTAGATCAAACTGCTGCCTCAGATAATCCTGATACACTCCAAAACCAAGAAGTTCTGTTGCCTGAACATTGGTTGTGCCATTTATCTTAAGGTATTATGTTTATGCATTCGTGAGTTATACCTGATTAATGAGTATTTAGACAGTTAACAAAGTAACTCTTGTTTTATAATTTCAGTATTTTGTCCTTCTTAAGCAGTCTTCTTAAATGTGTATATATTCTACCCTGATATAAAATTTTTAAAATGAGAAAAAACCCGAGTTGAGCTTGCTTTCTTCATAGCCATAGCGGATATTTCATCTGATGAGTATTATTTGAGGGGTTTGAATTTTCTAGTAGGGTCCCATCTTAGTGTTTTGGCAAGTTAGGATTGCAAATATTTTCCTTTTGTTGATCAGATAAATTTTATCTGTTAATGCTTTGTATTTTTTGCTATAGGTTATCAGAGTTTATATCTTATCATCACAGTTCTGACACATTCTCCTATTTCTCAGCAAATATGGTATGTTTTTTCATATTAATCATTATAACTGCAATTTGTCTTTACTTAATCTTATTTTTTAAATTTTCAGCATATCTTTAAACGAGGTGGACGTAAACAGAGCTCACGTAGTCAGGCAGATGATACACCATCACACTCTGTACACAGGCCCCCCTCCAATCAAGCAGAATCTTCCCATGTACCATCACCGGCACCTTCCCATACACCATCCCGTGTACATAGGACCCCCTCCAATCAAGCATGACCTTCCTATGTACCATCACCGACACCTTCCCAGACCCCATCCCCAGTGCCTTCCCATACACCAGCACATGGACCTTCCCATTCTCCTACGTCGCTCGATTCCCCAGCCTTGATTCCTTCCAGACACTCAATAGCTGAGAGCCTAGACATTCGAGAGACTATATTCCCGGTTGGAGATTCGTAAGTAAAATTAATTTTTTTAATTTTTCAACTATCATTATTTTTTAATATTGTTTGATTGTAACTTTGTGATAGGTTTACTAATTCGGTACGTGTTATTCACGAGATCAATAGAATCGTGAATAATCACTGGAGAGGAGACTCGATGTCATATACTACCACTCCACCACCGATGAGAGAACTTTGGTGGAACGAATTTAGGGTATATATATCTCACTCATTCATTTTATATCTTAAATAAAAGTGTAAATCTAAATATTTGTTTCTATTGCAGCGTTCTTTCAATTGGGATCTTAGTGTTGAGTTGGAAGTTTAGCGAATTTTAAAAAAAAATGTGGCGATCACATTCGCCATACACTACATCATGCAAAGAGCCGGGGGAAAAAACCACCATTCATCACTGATGAAAATTGGGTTACGATCAACAATTTTTGGGCATCAAATGAGGCTAAAAAAAGGAGTCATCAGAATAAGAATAATCAGTCTTATAATTCTGGAGAAATGTCTGCGACTTATGCAGGAGGCTCTATCAATATTGATGAGCATAGGCAAAGATTGGTAATTTTTTAACCCTTTCATTATTTTATAAAAATATATTTCATATTATTTAAATATTTTTAATTGTTTTAGACAAAGGAATTGGGAAAAGAGCTTGCATTTATAGAGACTTTTACCCGCACGTTCCAGAAAAAAGATAAGACTTGGAGCGGAGAGAGAGCAAAAGCAGCGAAGGTTTGAATAAATTGCAAATTTAAACAGTTAGACTATTTTACATTAATTGCTACTAATGCAGTTAGACTCTTTCACACTCATTTGCATATGTGCTTTGCCATTTCTAATAGTTGATTACATAAAATATTACCCTAAGGTTGTGAGTTCATTGATCCATTGTACAAGCATATTGCCTAAGAATGTTAGTTTGATTTATTAAGTGGACGTTGGTTGCCTCCCAAGAATATAGAGTACACTAAATAAATTGCTACTAATGCTAGCAACATAAGTACGAAGTAGGGTTTTTGTTTCACAGTCGTTTTAAGCAGATAGACTGTTTTATTATAATTTTATTTAATTTTTTTAATTAAATAAAATTAGAGGAGTTACAGAGAAGCTTAAATGCTAGTGAGAATTTTGAGGGATCTGAGTCGTCAGTTGGCAATAATTTGAATTTATGGTTGCAGGCTAGTGGGGGGCCTAATGTGGGAGGAAGAATATTAGGAATGGGTTCATTAAACAGAACCAAAGCATTGCCTCGTAATTCGACTTCGTGCTCACCAGAAGTCAACTCACAGATCCATAGTTTGACTGAGGAAGTTACTCATTTAAAGGGCATAATATCAGAAAGGGATCGACAAATGGAAGAAAGAGATCGACAAATGGAAAATATGATGCGTCAACAAAATATGATCATGGAATATTTTAAATTAAATTCAGTTCCATTTCAGAATCCTCCAAATTTTGGTGATGATGGTGGTGATGATGATGGCGATGATGGAGGCGATGGTGATGCGTGATTTTTTTTGGTAAGAAGATTTGTTATTAGATTATTTTTTATACTATTTTTTAATATAGTTAAATATTTGCTACTGTCGTTTGTAAATGATTAGCTAGTCAGTTGTAATATTACAAATTGTAGAGAGCCTACTTTAGTTTTCTAGGAAAGGTGTAATCAAGCTTTAGGAATTTTCCATCCTTTTTAGCTATTTCAATCCTTTTGGAGTTGAACTATCGATGCTACCCTGCATCTTTTAATGATAAGTTACGAAATCGTTTTCATCTAAAAAACGTGTTTCGGTACACTGTGATCTTCATCGAATAAATCAAATTGTTCAATATTGAAAATATATGAATGATGGTTGTCCTCTTCCTTATTTACTCTATTTTTTACCCCCAAACTATATTTATCTTCATTTATATGCATTCTGACTATAGGTTGTCCAATGGGGCCTGAGAATCAACTAAACTATATGCTACGAAATTACGGTAAGAGGTCAAGTCTATTATGACTTGTGAGTAAATTACTTTTAGCTGCTATAGTATTTAGGGTTACCAGACAACCTATTACATATCAGTGTTCTGGATTTGTATTAAGAACTTCAATCTAGCCAGTAAATTTCACGAAGGTTTTCTATAGGTCTTGTGTCACATAAAATAAAATAATCTTTTATTTTTAAGATCAGATCGGTGGCTTTTATGACAGAATATACCAGTCTTTTTGAGGAAGGTTGTTGCTCTTAATTTTGAGGTAGACATGTATGTTTGGTTTACAGAAACAGGATATTAGTGTCTGTATATGGATTCAAAAAGGCAAAACGCTCGCCCCCAGCGCCCCCGCCAGCCCGCCCCAGGACCAACACGGAGGAGGTAAATCACGGTTATCACTGGTGTGGTGCCCCAGCGCCCCCGCCAGCCCGCCCCAGGACCAACACGGAGGAGGTAAATCACGGTTATCACTGGTGTGGTGAGGCGCCTGGGGTCGAGGGAATTTAATGCCAGCAGACCAGGGTTTTATCCCCGTGCGCAACTGGCGACCCTCGATCCTGAGACCTCCGATTCAAGCAGCAGGCACCTTACCATCCGATCCAGCCCGTGGGAGCTAGTGTCTGTATATGGAGCTTATATAAGATTGTTCATGGAATTTCTAGCTTATTGTCCATTAAAGATTGAGGTAGACATGTTTGCGGTAGCTTATTGTTCATGAAATTAGCCTGAATTATTTATCTAATTTGGTTTTTCATCCATTGGAAATGCCACCCACGTGCACCTGCTGCGTACAAGGAACAAAATGAACCCCATGCAAAAACCATGTCCACAAAGCAATACGATCAAGTTAACTTTATAGTTATATACACACACATAGTTCCTTTCCTTCCTCCTTGCTAAAATATTCAGCAATTAATTAATGGCCAAACTTTTCTCAGTTATGCTTCTTCTGGTGGTGGTGGAGGTGAGTCACAGTAAGATATATCGATGTTCCTATTAATCTACTATTCTACATCGCAGAGCTGAACGATCGATCTCTGTG
Organism: Boesenbergia rotunda; assembly: GCA_024364735.1. Classification (NCBI taxonomy): domain Eukaryota; kingdom Viridiplantae; phylum Streptophyta; class Magnoliopsida; order Zingiberales; family Zingiberaceae; genus Boesenbergia; species Boesenbergia rotunda. Next base: position 123,536 of record JAGFNQ010001913.1, on the reverse strand, counting down.
TTCTGCAGGCAGAGTCCCACCTGAGAGGCATGTTAACAAACTTATATATTCTTGCTGTCTATCACTTCTGATGCTCTGATCATTTTAGATGTGTCATGATGCTCTGATCATTTTAGATGTGTCATTTTTACTTTCTTTTTCCTTTGATTTTGTTCTTTTGGCTCGATAGTATTTCAAGTATTGACTTCATTGCTTTTCCACTATTTCAACCAGGAAATGACGTCGAGAAATTTCTCATGTTTGACAATTGGCAACATTATTGTACAACAACAGGAAGATATTGTTGAAACAAAGCTCGCTTCTGCAGTTAGCATCATTGAAACTGATTGTGAGGTTGAGTTTGCACCATCCCTTGATTATAAAGATCCATGGTGACCACAAACTTCGGCTCTTAGAAGCAAGGCATCAGTTCAAGGTTCAATTGAAGCTACCCATGTTTGTTCTGGAGACATTAGACATTAGTATGTTTGAATGTTTTATTCCGTGTTTGTTGGTACTATTTGCATGTATTTGAATGATTTGTTGGTACTAATTTTATTTGGTGTTTGTTGGTATTATTTTCATGTATTTGAATGACTACTTTGGAATGTATTTGTTGGTATTAATTTTATTTGGTGTTTGTTTTTAATTAGTATGTTGGAAGTTATCTGATGCATAAAAAATATTTGAAAAAAAAATTATTTTTTAAAAATATTTTTAAAAATTGCGACGAATTTTGTAACAAAAAAATTTCGTTGCAAAGTTATCATAAATCTGTGCCGAAAACATATTCGTTGCAGAATTCGTTGGAAATCTCATTCGTTGCAGAATTCATTGGAAATTTGCGACAAAACATGTTCGTTGCAGAATTCGTCGGAAATTTGCAACGAATTTTATTCGTTGCAGATTTGCGACAAAAAAAGTTTGTTGCAGAATTCGTTGCAGATTTATATTAAATATGTAGACTTGTGATGGAAAAAACATAACTGTGTTTGTTGCAAATCTGCAACGAAAAAAAATTAGTCCCAAATTTCGTTGCAAATTGGCAACGAATTTAATTTGTCGCAAATTTGCAACGAAATTTTTTCGTTGCAAATTCGCAACGAAGAAAATTTGTTGCAGATTTCGTTGCAGATTGGCAACGAATTTTATTTGTCGCTGATCTGCAACGAATTCTTTTTGTCGCAAAATTTGTTGCAGATTTGCAACGAATTTTTTTTAGTTCGACCCAAAATTTGGCGACGAGAATTTAGCAACGAAAATATTTTCGTTGCTAAATTCGACGCCAAATTATTTTGCAACGAATTTTTTTTTCAAAATTCGTTGCAAAATTTGTTGCAAATTCATTATTTTTTTGTAGTGACATTTCAAATGATTTGAAAATATTTCTGTGTTTTATTTGCTATGACATAGGTTTGCAAAACACATAGTTTTAAAACTAGGATATGATTTTGATATAAAGTTGAATGTTTTCAAAGAATTTGAATTTTGGTCAAAAAGTCAAACATATTTTGATTTATCATTAAAATATATTTTTCTCTATTAGAAAACATCATAAGAAATATATTTGCAAAATTTTAAAATTTTTCGAATTTTATGAAATTTTTTATGTATTTTTGAATTTCAGCTTAAAAGGCTGAAATTTCAGACTGATAAGTATCAGTCGACTGGTGTAGAGGACCAGTCAACTGAACATTCTGTAAATTGGCAATTCGATAAGACCAGTCAACTGGTAACTGATTCAGTCGACTGACACTTGTATTTTCTGATTTCTAGGGATTTTCAGAAAATAAAAGGTGTCCGTAATTGATATCAAAGGGTAATATTGCTTGGTGCAATCTTTTTGATGGTGTCAAAGGGGGAGAATTGAAAGGTTTAAGTTAGAAATTAACTTAATTCTTTATGTTTGTGCTAAAATTGAAAATCATGTGGTAAGACATAGGTTAAGGGGGAGGATGCATGTCTATGTCCTTTAATATACTATGCTTTTAATTTTTAATTGTTATCTTTGTACATAACTTAAACATATTGCCACACATCAATAATGAGGAGATTATTGGTGCAATCGACCCAAGTTTGATCGGATAGATCATGGGTTTTGATGTGTGTGTCAATATGATTAAGTTAAGTTTTCATGTTGATTTGATATGTGTGTTTGAGTTGTGCAGGACTTAGTGAATCACACATGAATAACGGAGTGAAGCATCCGAGGGACGAGAGTCGAGGAAAAGGACTTCAAAGGGCAAGCCGAGGAAATAGACTTCAAAGGCATACGCGAAGGATGGCATGGAGGCGAGCCGCGGGCTTGTGTTCGCATCCGAGGGACAAGAGCCGAAAGAAGAGAACTTCAAGGGGCAAGCCAAGGAAGTAGACTTCAAGACATACGCATGCGCGTGAAGGATGGACTTCGGAGTGAATTTGAGTGAGTTTGTAAGTTGGGCAGTTGACTGGCAAAGGAAACATTCGACTGCCAGCGTCGAGTGAAAACTCACAGAAAAATCAGTCGACTGGTCCAGACACCAGTCGACTGATTTGTTCAAAATAGAGCCGTTGGCTGGGCATCAGTTGACTGGCCCTAGGGGCAGTCAACTGATGTCAGGGCTGAGCTGTTTGATTAACAGCTCTCTCCACTATTTAAAGTGGAGCTTGAGACTTGAGATAGGTTAGATCTTTATTGTGATATTTTTGCTCAAGTGCTCAAGCTCCATGATCATCTTCCTCCCAAACCCGAGCTCATTCTTGTAAGGAGGAAGATGAGTTGTGAGAGGTTATTCTCCACCGAGAAGGAGAAAGCTTTAGCCGGAGATTGCCAGGGCGTGATCCACCGAAGGATCAAGGGTTCGTCCACCTCAAGGATACGCCATGGAGTAGGAGCAAATAATCTCCGTAACTGGTAACGTGTTAGCATTGTATTAATTGTTTAGATTAAGTTTCTGCTTACGCTAACTATTATAGGAAGAGATTGAAATTAGGGTGACCGAGCTATTCACTCCCCCTCTAACCGTGTCATCGGTCCCAATAATTGTTACAATATGAATAATTTATTTATCAATACTAATCAATATTATAGTGTAATAGTTATATGATTATAATTATTAAGACTATAATTATAGTAAAATTATAACGATTATAATTATGAAATAGTTATAATAATTATGATTTTATAATGGTTACACTAAGTTAAAAGTGAAGATAATTTTTAAAAAATAAAATATGCATAAGTCGATGAAGTAGGTGTGGCATTTTATCAATAAGAGCGTATGTAACAATTTATATTTATCAAAAGAGTAATGATTGAGACAGTGAATTTGGGACAGTGAATGGGACAGTGAATGACGTGCAATTAATGTGTGCATGTCCGATCGCCGATCGGACACCACCGATGGCCTCTGATTATCGTCCTGAATCAAACTATACTTTCGGAGGACGGTGAACTCGTCAGGATCGCCGGCAACAGTGAACCTATCAAAATCGACGGTTAATGATGTGAGATCGCAATTGCGGCAATCCCCGACGGGTTCACCGTGCCCCCCAGGGTATAGTTTGGTTCGGGGCGGTGGTAGTGTCCGATCGACGATCGGACATGTACACAATAATTGTCACGTCATTCACTGTCCTATTCACTGTCCCAAATTCACTGTCCCTATCATTACTCATTAAATACATTCAAAGGTTTGTTTTTATCAAAGGACGCATGTAAAATCAACTTATTCCTCTTATACCCCTCCCTCCATTACTCTTTTTTATAGTTCACTTTTCTAGACATTAGAACCATATTTTCCTAATTCAATTTAAAATAATAAATTATGATTCGGATGTAGGTATTCTCGTCTTCTCTTACCCTATATATCTCTTCCCGCCTTGTACAATTTGATTCATCCCGAACCTTTTATTATATATTGGTGTGATTATGAAAAAATTAAGAAATAATTAAAAGATTATCCTATAAATAAATAATAAATGATGATTATATATTTTAAAAATATATTTTTAAAATAAGATAATTATCCGGCCACGTTGGGGCTGAAATCCCAGAATATCAAGTTCAATGTGAGTCTAAAATTTGATAATATCAAACCCTCTGATATTCAAAATCGAAATTATTTTTTTTCAAAATAATTAAAATAATTGAAATAAGGATATAAATAAAATTGTAAAATATCGAAAAATATAAGCAAAATAAAATAAAGAAAGATATATAAAATATAAAAAATAAAATAAAGCTCCGTATATATATTAGAAATATTTAAAATAGAAATTGAAATAAAATTTATATGTGGAAATTAAGATAGTAAGATAAATTAGATATTCTAAAAAAATTATTAAAATTTATTTGATTTCACCTGAAATATTTGATTTTTGACCAAAAAAACCTGAAATAATTCATTTCAGACCCTCTTTGGTCCTAAAATTATAAAATATAGAAAAATAAGAAAAGAAATTTAAAATATAATAGTTTTGATGTATGAGACCCTCCGTAGTTTTTTCAATATCTAAAGCTAGGTTAGATACTAGCTTTATATATAAAATTAAAAAAAAGGATAAGTAAAATATAAAAAAATAGAGGTTTAAATAAAGATATTATAAGAATAAAAAATAAAGTAAAATAAATAATATAAGGAAAAAAATATATAATACGAATAAATAATTAAGTAATAACTATAAAATAGAGAAAGATAAAGAAAATATGTAAAGAGTTCGTAGAATTATAAAATTGTATGAACTCTATTATTTTATAAAAAAGAAGAAATAAAGTTTCTAGAATTGTATATACTAGAAATATATAAAATTAAAATTAAAATAAAATTTATATGTGAAAATTAAAATAGATTATATATCATAGAAAAAATTATTAAAAATTTATTAAATTTGATTTCATACCCAAAAAGAAATTGAAATTTATTAATTTCAGGCTCTTTTTGGACTTGAAATATTTATCTTAATTTCTACATATAAATTCTTTTTTAATTTTTATTTTATATATTTCTAATATATACAATTCTACATACACTATCTATTTTATTTTATATTTTATATATCTTTCTTTATTTTATTTTATTTATATTTCTCAATATTTTACAATTTCTATTTATATCCTTATTTTAATTATTTATAATTATTTTTTAAAAAATAATTTCGATTTTAAATTTCCGAGGGTTTGATATTTTCAGATTTCAAACTTACGTTGGGCTAATATTCTGGGATTTTTTTTCGCAATCATAATAAAATATAATAAAAGATTCGGTATAAGTCATGTCGTATAAGACATGAAGAGATATATAAAAAGAGAAAAGATGAAAATATATGTATCTGAATAATAATTTATTATTTTAAAATGAAATTATGAAGAGATGGTTTGGATATTTTTTAAAGTGAATTATAAAAAAGAGTAATTGATGGGAAAAATATAAGAGAAATTAGTTCATAGGACGTTTGATTTTACACTTATCTATTGATAAAAAAATAAATCATGTGACGTTTGAATTTTACGTACGTCCTTGACTAAAATGCTCAAGTAGGTGGACGCCCATTTGATTGAAAAATAATAATAAAAATAATGTCCCTTGACAAATCTCATAAAAATGACGTCTTTGTCATTTTTATCCTTATTTTTATTGTTTACTCTAATTTGAGAAACTTTAATTTTTGATAATATTTTCTTATAAATTAAACTTGAATCATATTTAAACTGCGGTGCAATTTAAAGTACTTTGGATTTCATCGCCCTGCCTAATCGTTTAAATTACCTTTGCCAACTAAAAATATTTATATATATAAGTAAATATGTTCATTACACTTCGAACATCTCTCGGACGCCATGACTGGATTCACCAAGCTTGGTTTTCCATTAATCTTCATACTATTAATGTTATCCCTCCTCGGCCTCGCCGCCAAGTTCCTCTACCACCGCCGCTGCTCTCGATTCCCCGCTGATACCGAGCGCACCTCCCCCTTCGGCGACGGGCCCGCCCCTGGGGCGCTTCTCATTCGAGCGCTCTGCTTCAAGTTCAAGCACCGATCCCGCATCGAGCCCGCTTCCGCCGTCCACTCGTCGCGGACGACGTCGCCGCTAGCGCAGACAGGAGAGGAGCGCGACCTCGCTCGGTGGCACGCCGTCTGCTTGTGGCCCCCGAGGGCGCTCTATACCATCAAGGAAGAGACCGAGGAGGAGGCCGATCGCCACGCAGATGAGACGCCATTCGCAACGCCCTGCGCGTCGTTCCGATTCAACTCCGAAGCGCCGTTTCTACCGCCCGAAGCGTCGGAGGTGGTAGACGACGCGGGAGAGCTTGCGCCAGCGGGGCATCGGAGCATGGAACTCACAAGCGTTGCATGGGGAAAAATGAATTCCTAGCTCAGTCTTTAGTTTGTTATCTTCTCATTCCACTAGACGAGGCTCTTAATTAGTTTCATTTTTGATTGCTATTGTAAATTAGTTGAAGGTTTTGCTGCCTTTGAAGCGTGTCATGAGTAAATACTGCATGGACTGAGGAATGAGACTGAGCCACGGGAGTTGTGACGTGTGTAGTGAATACTCTGTTTCCAAGTATTGAATGCCTTTCCAGTTATTTAAAAAAAAAACACAGATAAGAGTAGCAGAACTACTTACATTGTTTTAGAAGGCTCAGAAGCATGGGAAGCTAAAGAAACAAAATCTTTGATACCTCTGAAAAGCGGAGCACTCTCATCTCTATCAAGCCAGCTTTATGGCGACTGTACCATTGTCAGATTGTGGTCACATTTGCTTTCCAGGTTTCTTATGAGTTTGTCTGCTGCAATTGACAGCTTGGCTTTATTTTGCATGAGTTCCCTCTACAATCTCAGACTTCAGCTTGATTCCCAAGTAGTATTCTATCCACAGTCAATCTACTGCAAAAATTGATTGAATCACAAAATCATAATGCATACTTTTGCCAGGACAATAAGAACTACAAAAATTGATATCTTTTATCTTCCAAGGCGTCCGGGTGCATGATAGAATCTACCCTATCATTCCTGTAACTTATTAACATTCAAATACATAAAATCCCTAGGGATTGCAGCTGGAGAATGGGTGGTGAGGCATCAATCAAACCTAATAATAACTCTCTTGATTTCATAATAGGCTGTCCCTAATATTTATTTTTGACCTACCATCCATAAAGATAAATCTAGCCAATGGCCTTCCAGCATGCCAAAGGATAAGATTTCTATGAAATTTCCTTGACAAAGACATGTCAATGTAAAGTGGCGAATCAACCAACAAATATACAATTCTTTGACATGTAGGAAATAGGATTTCTGCTTTAATCATGCACCCTCAAAGTATTTGTGTAGAATAGGGTCTGATTTTAAATTGTTTCAATTGCTTGGGTCCTTGCCAAAACCCATCAGGACATGAGTGATCAGCATAGAACCCCTGCGTGTAACTTCTGATAGTCTTCCTGCTAAAGCTAGACTGGCTGTTTCCCTGTTTTTCAGAGGCTTCCTATCCCACCTGCGCAGAATTAATGTGGAACAGTATCAATCACCTCATTTGCGGGAATTTCTCAAAATATACATTTATGATGCTGATATCAACATCTGGGATATCAGGCATAAAATAATGAGAGAGCGTGGACTAACCAGTCCTCATGGCGAACAACTTTCCCTTCTTCAACTTTCAGTCTGATAAGTGATACTAGGTCAATAGCCTTCCCGAAGATTTTGTAGTGTTGCTTGTTATCAATCAAAATCTGAAAATAAAATAAAATTATAGAAAAAAAACCATTGCTATTGAGAGAGAGTGATACGTATTAACACGTGGGTGCATTAATAAGTTTGTATCGAGTCATTATGGCATGATGGTGGCGCCAACGCGGGTATGATAACATGGTTTTTCCATTAAGATAAAGGCATAGTTTAAAAGCAGAATAAAACCACAAACCTCAACTTTTCCAGGTCCGGTTGAATTTTCTTCTACCGTATATTCAACAATCTTGGACTCACTGAATAACTGCGAAGCAAAGTTGTCTGTTTCAATAAAAAAAATGACTACAGATGACAGGTTAACTTCTTGATAGCTAACAACTTCTGAACTCTCCGACATTAATTAACCATGAGGAACAAAAAACAAATGTACTAAAACTAACAATATGTGCAGAATAAATACTTAATGCACATCCAAGTAGAATTTATGGATAATGAGTTCATTAACTTGGAAAATAACAAATTGAAGATCATAAACTCACATAAAGTTCACATAGCTGGCAGTACTATAACAGCACTTAGAGCATTTAAATCTACTTGCCAACATTGAATAATTTGGAGACCCCGCTTGTTATTATTTCGTAGTCTACTTTTATGTTCTGATGTTCAGTATTAGTCAAGTCCAATGTACTGGGATGTTTGGTTGCAAAGTTTCTACTTGAACATAATGATTACAATATTCACCTGCATGTATCACTTAAAGAAAAACTCCTGTCACGGGCATAAACCGATCACTGATGGTAACAAAAATCGCAATTGCAATCGAAAAAAGAATAGTCAGCATTGTCCGAACACCATCACAAATGGGATTGCCAAAGGAAATATTTCCATGTTGCAAGCTATGATGTATGGCATATTCTGTCACGATGAGAAATCAATTGTGACGAAATTTATTTTGTTGCAGTTGTGTTATGACCAAATAGCTATTGTAACTTCCATCGCAAAAGGTCTACTCCAACGAACCATCACTGTTGCAAAGCTGTAAGGCTTCTGCAATGGGTTGTGCCACTGCAACTAATTTTTGAATTTAAAAAAAGAACATTCATAAAGTCAAAAAAATCTTATATAGAATTGAAAGATTATAAAACGTCATACATAAATTTTAAGGGATACAAAACCGTGATTTCGTCAAACATTCAATCCGCATTTGATACATCAAACTCAACTAAATGTATCCAGACATGCCACAAAACTCAACTAAGAATATCAACATCCTTAAGGCAAGCAAGAACAATATTCAACAAGAAGAAGCTGAATTTCTGAATGCCCATATATACAACATGCAGGATAAGAAAAAGAAGACTTAAAATGTTACTCGTGGAATGAGAAGGTAGAATGTAGAAGTTGGATCAGATTGAGCGACAAAAAGCTGAACAAACATAGAATGACCGTAAGGCAGAGGTGGTGGTATCCAATCAGGAACAATGATGTAGTTAGAAATTTAATTGACTGGGCTCATTAAATTGAAGGTGGCAATTTTAAAAATAAACTAGAAAACACCAGAATAAAATATAAACATAAATATGAGATATAATAATATTCATAATGATTTAATTAGATATAAATAAATTAGATAAAATGTAAATATATTATCTCTTTATAATTGTCTAAAACATGCTGTGATATTTTGGAATTATTGTAAAAGTACTTCATGATCCATACTATAATTATGGATCTTCCGATTGATTGCAGGAAGATTATTGAGATTGCAATGGTGGATAAAGATGTTAGTACCTCCCTTGTGATTAAGATTAATTACAAGTTTTAATATTTTTCAAAGCATTAAGTTGTTGTTTTGCATTTGATATACTATTTAAGTGGGAAGTCATCTCGTGTAATTTGGTGATCCAGATTTTAAAAAAATGATTAAGGAGGTTGGGTAACATCGAAACTCGAGCGACCGGCCCGGCCCCACGGAAGTTTCCCACAGGACACCAGGGTAAATTAGAAAGCGCTCACGGCGGGTGATCCAGAAGCCCAACGTCCCTGGATTCGTGCTTTGGTGATCCGTATTAGACTGGCTGGCAGGTAGTCATAATTGAAGAGATTAAACTCTAAAGGTAGATGTGTCAAATCAAGAAGTTAAGATGATGGATATTGCGGTCCAGTGTGGAGCAAGAGTTGGGTTGGAAACCGAACATTTTCATTAAGCTTGGATGAAGAAAAAAAGACATTTGATTCATGTATTTTGCTTGCCATGTTGTACTTTTGTGTTTGTTTCCAGTAAATAAATCTTATAAAGATGAAATTGAGCCTCTAGGTAGAGTTGATATTTAGAACATTTTTAGAATGTTGTTTAGAGACCTACAGGATCTTGGTAGCTTCAAGTTAGTGTCTCAAAGCTTTAGGGTGGACTACAAGTTAGTAGGGCCACCTAGACAAGGCCTTAGGACTGTTGGGCCCTTTTTGGTCAATCAAGCAGTAAGTATTGGTCGACCTAAGTGTTGGTTCATCAAAAAGTTAAATTATGGTAGCAATGGCGAGAGAAAAGAGGAGAAAATAGGGATGGTTGTTCATGGAAGAGGAGAAATTAGAGGGAAAGGAGATGGAGGCAACATTGGAAGGGAGGAGAAGATGGTGGAAAACAGAGGGAATAATGTTGAAGTTAGGAAGAGGAGAAGATACCCTTCCCCTTCCTCTTCCAATCCAATTAATTCCTCCATTTATGGAGGAATGGGAAGAGTCCTTGTACTCCTATATATCGTCGTCCAAAACAATCTAAAAGGTGAACATGAGGAGGTAAGAACAACTCATAAGATCAATTCGTCCATTGTTATAGAGTGGGATTTGGTTTGTGGAATTGCCGAGAAGTGTTTGTGCCATAACCTTCTTGCCGATGGCAAGTTCTCCAAGTCTTCTCCAATTTCTTCTCCAAAAAATCATTGTAAGTTGTTATCGTTTAGTGCGAATAATTTTTCTTACAGCAACAATGGTATTAGAGAATGTTTCGATGGAAAAAAATCCCAGGCGTCAGGAAATCGCGACTCTTGATCGCGATTTTCGCGCGTAGCGTGCACACACTAATAGTGTCGTAGGCACTAACTGTCGTCGGCGAGCAGCACCCAATGGACGTTGGCGGGTGCATCTCGTGCTGGCAACTGTGTTGCGGCAGAACCTCATCGCGAGCAGCTGTCGCGGCAAAGCTGCATCATGGAAGGATCCCGACAACAACGTTAGTTGCTGTTGTACGGGCACCGACGACCATGCCCGATGGTTGGTAATCGACATCCATGGCTAGTAAGCACCGGCGATCAAACTGCATCGGCTGACAACCTCGCACTCGTTGCGACCAGAGGTTTTTAATCGATTAAAATCTTAGTTTAATCAACTGAAACATACGTAATCAATTGAAAAACAGATCTAATCGAGTAAAACAGAGTTGAATCGATTAACAGAAATATTTTATCGATTAAGAAATGAGAAAAAGTTTGTTTTTTATAAATCAAAAAAGAAATGAATTCTCACATGTGCGATTTAAAAAAAAAAGAAAAGAAAGATGCCCCCATGTAGGATCGAACTACAAACCTTCAGTTTACAAGACTGACGCTCTACCACTGAGCTATAGGGGCAATTATTTTTAAAACTGGTTTAATTAATTTGAATCAATCTATCCAATTAGACTTAAATCTCATTTAAACCATTAGTTGGTTTAATCAGATTAAGTTGGTCCAATCCAACCTGGTCTGGTTCAAACCATTTGTTGGTTTAACTAAACCAGTTTGATCGAAACCTGAACCGAACTAACTGGTTTAATCAATAGGTCGAACTTAAACTTAAATGGGCTTAGGTGAAACTGTTGGTGCAGTTTGCACTAACGGTCAAACTCGGGTTTTGATGTATGACAAAGTGGTTAAAGTTAGGGTTGTTAGTGTTTAACCCCTTTACTAAGTGTGCAGGGTTGAAAGACTTAGGACCAGACACCAGGCTGAAATCCAGGATGGTTGAGTCCTGGCGGGAAGTCCAATTGGGTCCGCGGGACCTGACAACTGGCTGAAGACCAAGTTGGTTGAGACTTGGCAGGAAGACCAAGGTGGTTGAGCCTTGGCAGGAAGTCCTGGTGGGTCAAGAAGTCAAGTAGAGCTGCACAAGGTAAGTGAGGTAAGTCACTGGAGGAGCGAACCAGTGAGGACGCGTTCCCCTTGAGGGAACATTAGGCGTCGGCTCGACCTAGGGCTCCATTTTGGAGACCCAAAGTCAGAACCAAGACAGCCAAGGCTGTGTAAATTAACTTATTAATTGCTGTTTTGGACTAACCCTGGATGCAGGACCGAAGGACTGTGTTTCTGCAGCTCAGAGAGCCTCAAAGGAGTGAGGCAGTAACTGAGCAGGGCGCCCCGGATGTTTCGGGCGCCCCAGAGTCAACCCAAAGTCAGCAGAGCAAGTAAACGCCCCGACAGCAGCACATTTGGGGGCGCCCCGGATGTTTCGGGCGCCCCGCGCGCGTCGGGCGCCCCGCGTGTCGCGGGCGCCCACTGTGCCACGCCACTGGCAGCTGCAGCAGCTCACCCTCGCGAAGAAGATGAAGCCTTGACCGGTCAAACCGGGCGCCCCGCGCGCGTCGGGCGCCCCAGTCAAAGGTGATCCCGAAGAAGCAGAGATCAGCCTTGACCAGAGGGCTCGCCGGATCGAAAGCCACGTGGGGGGGCGCCCCGAGCATCCCGGGCGCCCCCAGCCCTATATAAAGGGCCCTCGACCCTCTTCTTCAGAACAACACTTCTTCAAAAGCCTCCAAGTTCTTCTACGCTCGCGCCTTGCTCCGGAAACGCTTCACTTCGAGCCGACGACGTCCAGCTGCCCCGAAAGAGTCAACCTACTCCGGACGTCGGTAAAAAGATAATTTTTTAATATATAGATTGTTGCATTTAATTACTTGAAAGTGTGGGGTTGTCACACTTTCAATTCCTTTGTACTCGCCTACTCTATCGGTGTTTACCGGTAGAGAGTATTAGTGGATTGCCCAACGGAAAGGTCCGAGGGACCTGGGCCTTCGAGTAGGAGTCGCCGAAGGCTCCGAACGAAGTAAAAATCGTTCGTGTTTGTGTGTTCGTTTTTCGTTTCTTTCGTTTCCGCTGTGCACGCTTTTTAAAGCACTCTGATTTAAATTTAAAAGTCACGTGATTCACCCCCCCTCTCACGTGCATCGATCCTACAAGTGGTATCAGAGCCTGGTCGCTCTGTATCGGTGCAACCACCATAAGAGCCGGGGGAAATCCAGTTTTTTTTCGAGTTTTGGTTTTTCGCTACACTTATCTAAATTAGGTATTGTTGCCTAGATTTGGATTATTTTTTCCGTTCGTTTGATTTTACTCGAATTTGGTGCAACACCATTTCGAGTCACTCTTTCTCTCTCTTCTCCTTTTTCTACCACACTACTAATCCAAGACCTAGTCTTGGGACAAGTTTTTGTGTAGTCTATTTCAGATGGCTCAAGGTGAAGGCTATAGCACTGCCCGCCCTCCCCTCTTTAATGGGGAAGACTTTCCCTACTGGAAGAGAAGGATGGAGGTTTATCTGAAGACCGACATGGATCAGTGGTTTGCAGTTCAAACAGGCTACACACCGCCAATGGATGAGGGAAATAATGCTCCACTGAAGCCCGACAGATGGAACCCAGAGATGAAGAAAAAGGCTCAGACCGAGTTCAAAGCCCAGAACACCCTCCAGTGCGGACTTACCAAAGAGGAGCTAAACAGAATTGGACCAACCGACTCAGCAAAGGAGCTATGGGACAAATTAATTGAACTACATGAAGGCACCTCTGATGCCAAGGTAACAAAAAGGGATTTACTTTTAAATAAGTTATTTAATATAAAAATGCAGGAAGGAGAATCTGCAAGCCAACTCCACGCCCGGATCAAGGACATACTGAATGGACTCCACATGATCGGGCACAAACAGGAGAACCGGGACATCATAAGGTATGCGTTAAATGCGTTCCCTAGAAATTCACTATGGGCATCTATTATAGATGCCTATAAAATTTCTAGGAACCTTTCAAAAATTAATCTGGATGAACTATTTTGTGAATTAGAGTTGCATGAGCAAACTAACGCCAAGGTCGAGAAAGGGCTAGCTTTATTTGCAGGTTCACCAAAAGAAGCCAAATCAAAGAGAAAAATTCAAGAAGAAACTGAAGATAAGTCAGACTCTGACTCAGATGAAGAAGAACAACTGGTGAACTTGGTAAGAAAAATGTTCACCAGAAGGAAGAACAAATTTTCAAAGAAAGATATTCAAAAGGTAATGAAGCCCTCCAGCACTGAAGGTAAAAGCAAAATGATCTGCTTCGGCTGTAACAGAAAAGGGCACTTCAAACATGAATGCCCTTACAAGAAGGAGAACCAACCCACTAAGAACAAAAAGAAGAAGGCTCTTCAAGCCACGTGGGATGAAAGCTCGGACGATTCCGACGATGAACAACCGAAGAATGCAAGCTACCTCGCACTGATGGCAACCGGACCAGAATCGGACTCGGAGCAAGACGAGGATTCCGAATACGAGTCGAGCCAAGAGATCGGACTATTTTCAGACGGCTCTACTAAGGTATATTTAGATTCAGTAAATGAAAAGTTCTTTAAAATTATTTCTGTCTTAAATAAAAAATTGCTTGCATCTGAATCTAGAAATGACCAGCTCCTTAAGGAAAATCAAGACCTTAAGGAGCAATTAATTAATACCAGAACATTAACCGAACAAACTCAAAATCAAAAATTAATTGAGCTTGAAACTGAAAACTCAACCCTAAAGGGCGAAGTCCTAAAACTTAAGGATCTACTAGCAACTTTCACAACCCGATCCAAGAACCTTGACCTTATTCTTGGATCACAAAAGGGCATGTACAACAAATCTGGGATAGGATATAAATCAAGATCGAACCAAAGATCCTTTATCTCCTTTATCCACCCCCGCAAAAATCAACGAAAAGCGTGGGTTCCGAAAGCTTATCTAACAAAGCAAGTAGGTCAGAATCAATTTTATGTCCCAAAAAGGGAATCCATTACATTGACCCTAGACATCCAGTCTACAATTTAGGGGGAGGCTCCAAACTAGTTGGCACCTCAAAATCAGCCTTTGCCCAGGTGGGCACTTAGGACTAGCTTCAAAGTTAATTTGACTCTTGTACTATTTAGTACCAGGGTTTTCAATGAGTAAGTTAAAAGTCCAACTTCTGTAAGCGGCTTTGCCTAGAAAATGGTTGTTGCTCCAATAAGGCTTCGGCCAAAGAAGGCCACTGTGCCTCGCCATGGCCTGGAAGCCAATTATTGAAGTGTACTTTTAACTTACTACTTGTTGAACTTGGATCTAACACAAGGTCAAGTTAACTTTTCTAAACAAACTCAAAATCATCTCACAAAATCATAGGACTCCCTTGATTGATGACTTAGACCGAGTGAGATGAATAAGGATAACCAAATTCAAATTATTGATTGATAACTCAACATTCAAATTAAAATTCAAATTCAAATTCAAAAATTAAAATTAAAATTCAATTTCAAAAATTAAGATTAAAATTAAAATTAAAATTCAAATTAAAATTAAAATTCAATTTCAAAAATTAAGATTAAAATTAAAATTCAAATTCAAATTAAAATTAAAATTCAATTTCAAAAATTAAGATTAAAATTAAAATTCAAATTAAAATTAAAATTAAAATTAAAATTAAAATTAAAATTAAAGTTAAAATTCAAAAATTAAAATTCAAATTCAAATTCAAATTCAAATTCAAAAATTAAAATTCAAATTCAAATTAAAATTCAATTTCAAAAATTAAGATTAAAATTCAAATTCAAATTCAAATTCGAAAATAAAAATCAAATTCAAAGTCAAACTTAACATAACTCAAATTTAAAATTCAAACTCAAGTGTTTAAATCTTTTTAGATTTTTTCAAAAACTCAACCTAGGTCTAAACCGTTTACTTAACTGTAGGAAAATAAATGGATCATTGACAGTGGATGCTCCAGACACATGACTGGGGATCCCACCAAATTTACAGAACTCAAGTACAAAAGACTAGGGACTGTTGCTTTTGGAAACAACGGTAAACTTAAGGTAATTGGCCTAGGCAATATTGAACTTGAGTCTGATTTCATAATAACAAATGTATTACTTGTTGAAAATTTCAACTTCAATTTACTAAGCATTAGCCAATTGTGTGACACTGGTTATAAGGTTAGGTTCTTATCCAATGAATGTCTGATCAAACACAATGACAACCCAAACATCACACTTAGAGGACTTAGGCACAATAACATTTATGAAATTAAGTTAACCTGTCCCTTAGAAAACTGCCTCTTAACCCATAAGGATGAGACTTGGCTCTGGCATAGGAGACTTTCACACACTCACTTCAGGAAACTACCTAAACTAAATGGTTTAGTTAGAGGCCTACCAAAGTTATCTAACCTTGAGTCAACCTTATGTAATGCTTGTCAACAAGGAAAACAAACTAGGTCAACCCACAAACCAACTAATCAAACTCAAACCAAGTCAATTCTGGAATTAATTCACCTAGACCTATTTGACTCACATGGGGTTAAATCAATTAATGGTAACCTATACTGCCTAGTAATTATAGATGACTATTCAAGATTTACCTGGGTAAAATTCTTAAAAAATAAAGATGAAACGTTTGATATACTCACTCAATTTTGTAAATTAACAGAAAATGAAAAAGGGATTAAAATCAAAAGACTTAGGAGCGATAATGGCGGAGAATTCAAAAATCACAAATTTAATCAATTTTGTCTAGAAAAAGGCTACCATCACGAATTCTCTTGCCCTAAAACACCTCAACAAAATGGAGTTGTAGAAAGGAAAAATAGAACACTACAAGAAGCAGCTAGAACAATGCTTAATGAATACAACTTACCTAAATACCTTTGGGCTGAGGCTGTTAGTACAGCTTGTTATGTACAAAATAGAATAACTCTAATTAAAAACCTAGGAAAGACCTCTTTTGAAATCTATTATAACAAACAACCTAACATTAAATACCTTAAAGTATTTGGATGTAAAGTCTATATCTTAAATACTAGAGAACACTTAGGAAAATTTACTTCTAAGGTTGAGAAAGGTATCTTTGTAGGTTATTCCCTTACCAGTAGAGCCTATAGAGTTTATAACAAAATTACCCTAAAAATTGAAGAAACTACAAATGTAAAATTTGATGAAAAATCTGACCCAAATAACTCTGATCAAACCACCTACCAACCAATTGACTTTGTTAGATCCAGTACTGACCCTGATGAAAGGCCAATTGAGGACCAAAACGATGATCTAACTGAACCCACACCTGAAACTGAACCTAACCAACCCAGAACTGTACGAGTTAGCTCAGACCACCCAACTAATCAAATCTTAGGTAATCCAGAACTAAGGGTTCAGACTAGATCAGCTTTTAGGA
Organism: Boesenbergia rotunda; assembly: GCA_024364735.1. NCBI lineage: Eukaryota > Viridiplantae > Streptophyta > Magnoliopsida > Zingiberales > Zingiberaceae > Boesenbergia > Boesenbergia rotunda. The sequence goes on along the minus strand of JAGFNQ010001913.1, from coordinate 106,424 downwards.
ACCTTAGTCAAATTGCATTGATTTCAAAAATTGAACCCAAGTCTATAGAAGAGTCCTTACTTGACTCTGATTGGATCATAGCCATGCAGGAAGAGTTAGCCCAATTTGAACGTAGTCAAGTCTGGGACTTAGTACCCTTACCTAAAGGCAAGAAATTTATTGAAACTAAATGGGTCTTTAGGAATAAACTTAACGAACAAGGAGAAACAGTCAGGAATAAGGCTAGGCTAGTAGCTAAGGGGTTTAGCCAAGTAGAAGGTCTAGATTATGATGAAACCTATGCTCCTGTAGCTAGACTTGAATCCATTAGAATGCTCTTAAGTTATGCAGCCCATAAGCGGTTTAAGCTTTTTCAAATGGATGTTAAGTCAGCCTTCCTAAATGGCCTAATTAAAGAAGAGGTTTATGTAGGTCAACCCCCTGGTTTTGAAAGCTTAGAACACCCTGACTATGTCTTTAGACTTAAGAAAGCCCTATATGGACTTAAGCAAGCACCTAGGGCCTGGTATGAAAGACTGTCTAACTACTTAGTTTCAAAAGGTTTTAACCAAGGCAAAATTGACCCAACACTATTTGTCAAAACCCTAAAAAATGATATTTTTGTAGCCCAAGTATATGTAGATGATATAGTATTTGGCTCAACCAACTCAGACTTTTTACAAGATTTCACAAAGATAATGGAAACTGAATTTGAAATGAGTTTAGTAGGTCAATTAACTTTCTTTTTAGGGCTACAAATAAAACAGACCAGTGATGGTACTTTTGTCTATCAACAAAAATACACTAAAGAATTACTTAGAAAATTTGGAATGGATAATGCTAAAGAAATTAAGACACCTATGGCTACCAATCAAACTATAGACAGTGACCCAAAAGGCAAACCTGTTGACCTTAAGTACTATAGAAGTGCTATAGGAAGCCTACTTTACTTAACTGCAAGTAGACCTGATATTCTTTTTGCAGTTAGTATGTGTGCTAGGTATCAAACATGTGCTAAGGAGTCACACCTAACCTTAGTTAAAAGAATATTTAGGTACCTTAAAGGAACAGAAAGATTAGGAATTTGGTACCCTAGAACAACCCAGTTTGAGCTTATTGGATATTCTGACTCAGACTATGCTGGCTGTAAATTAGACAGAAAAAGTACCAGTGGTGGATGCCAGCTTCTAGGACCCTCACTAGTTAGTTGGTTCAGTAGAAAACAACATTGTGTTGCCCTATCCACCACTGAAGCTGAGTACATAGCTATGGGTGAGTGTGTAGCCCAACTACTCTGGATGATGCATACCCTAAAGGACCTTCACTTAGATTTTAAACAAGTCAAAATTTTTATAGACAACCTAAGTTCAATCAATTTAACCAAAAACCCAATCCACCACTCTAGGACCAAACATATAGAAATCAAACACCATTTTGTCAGAGATCATGTAAATAAAGGAGAAATTGAACTTAACCATGTTGAATCTAAGTCTAACCTAGCTGATATATTTACCAAACCACTTCCTGAATCTGAATTTAGCAACTTAAGAAGGTTAATAGGAATGTGTGTTATAGACTAGGACTGACCTGATAAGCTTAAGTTGACTTTTGGTTTAACTAATTAAGCTTGTGAGTTTAAAAACATGGATCTTTCAAACCTGTTTTTCAAAAGTTTATTGCCTTTCAAAATTTAACTTAAACAAGGACTTTTCAAACTTGTTTTTCAAGAACTTTATTGTCTTTCAAAATTTGATTTTCAAAACTGGCAGACTTAGCCTAAGCTTGACCTCTAGAATTGCATGAACCTATAGATTTAGGTAGCCGCATCTCACAAAACACATTAAGATTAACTTGTTTGTGTTTGCAAAAACATAGAACGGTTGTGAGATGCATAGGACTCTGCCTGGACTTCCGAATGCTTAAGTCAGTGCATCACAGTAAGTCTGGGCGTAAAATACCAACATTACAGTGATCAAGTCAAGTAGTCTTGCACTAAAATCTGAGCTAGACATTATTACCTGACTTGACTAACCCTGTGAACACTACTATCATCTAGATAGTTAGTCAGTAACTAGAGTTAGACACATGAAAAGAGACCACAATCATTACTTGGTCCAGGGGGAGCTGAGGTCAAAATACTTTTTCAAAATATCATTTTTGACAAAACACCTTTGAAAATTTTGATAAAAGTTAATAAAGATTGAGAGGGAATTCCAACTAATCCCTTAAAACATTTTTTATTAAGATTGATATTTTGAAAGAAAATTTTTTATGAGCTAAGTAAATAGATTTAAGACTTGTTTATTTCTAACACTTAGCCTATATTTCTACTCCCTTACACTTGTTATGCCTAACTTTTGATGAATGACAAAGGGGGAGAGTAGGGTAAAGGGTTAGAAAATTGCAAACAGCATGCTTATTTTACAGTTAATTACAGTTAATTAATTCTGCTTTCTTGTATGCTGTAACTTTCATACCTATGCTTATGTTATATTGTTTGCATGTTTATGTTATATTATTTGCATGTTTATGCAAGTTCATATCTGCTGTTTTTTTTCTCTAACTTTAACCTGAGTTGTCAATACATCAAAAACGGGGAGATTGTTGGTGCAGTTTGCACTAACGGTCAAACTCGGGTTTTGATGTATGACAAAGTGGTTAAAGTTAGGGTTGTTAGTGTTTAACCCCTTTACTAAGTGTGCAGGGTTGAAAGACTTAGGACCAGACACCAGGCTGAAGTCCAGGATGGTTGAGTCCTGGCGGGAAGTCCAGTTGGGTCCGCGGGACCTGACAACTGGCTGAAGACCAAGTTGGTTGAGACTTGGCAGGAAGACCAAGGTGGTTGAGCCTTGGCAGGAAGTCCTGGTGGGTCAAGAAGTCAAGTAGAGCTGCACAAGGTAAGTGAGGTAAGTCACTGGAGGAGCGAACCAGTGAGGACGCGTTCCCCTTGAGGGAACATTAGGCGTCGGCTCGACCTAGGGCTCCATTTTGGAGACCCAAAGTCAGAACCAAGACAGCCAAGGCTGTGTAAATTAACTTATTAATTGCTGTTTTGGACTAACCCTGGATGCAGGACCGAAGGACTGTGTTTCTGCAGCTCAGAGAGCCTCAAAGGAGTGAGGCAGTAACTGAGCAGGGCGCCCCGGATGTTTCGGGCGCCCCAGAGTCAACCCAAAGTCAGCAGAGCAAGTAAACGCCCCGACAGCAGCACATTTGGGGGCGCCCCGGATGTTTCGGGCGCCCCGCGCGCGTCGGGCGCCCCGCGTGTCGCGGGCGCCCACTGTGCCACGCCACTGGCAGCTGCAGCAGCTCACCCTCGCGAAGAAGATGAAGCCTTGACCGGTCAAACCGGGCGCCCCGCGCGCGTCGGGCGCCCCAGTCAAAGGTGATCCCGAAGAAGCAGAGATCAGCCTTGACCAGAGGGCTCGCCGGATCGAAAGCCACGTGGGGGGGCGCCCCGAGCATCCCGGGCGCCCCCAGCCCTATATAAAGGGCCCTCGACCCTCTTCTTCAGAACAACACTTCTTAAAAAGCCTCCAAGTTCTTCTACGCTCGCGCCTTGCTCCGGAAACGCTTCACTTCGAGCCGACGACGTCCAGCTGCCCCGAAAGAGTCAACCTACTCCGGACGTCGGTAAAAAGATAATTTTTTAATATATAGATTGTTGCATTTAATTACTTGAAAGTGTGGGGTTGTCACACTTTCAATTCCTTTGTACTCGCCTACTCTATCGGTGTTTACCGGTAGAGAGTATTAGTGGATTGCCCAACGGAAAGGTCCGAGGGACCTGGGCCTTCGAGTAGGAGTCGCCGAAGGCTCCGAACGAAGTAAAAATCGTTCGTGTTTGTGTGTTCGTTTTTCGTTTCTTTCGTTTCCGCTGTGCACGCTTTTTAAAGCACTCTGATTTAAATTTAAAAGTCACGTGATTCACCCCCCCCCTCTCACGTGCATCGATCCTACAGAAACAACAACAATAGGGCATCCAAATCGATCAGTCCAGTGCGTTAGTCAATTATAGCTCCTCAAATAAAGAAAATTTATTTTTCTTATTTGCTTGTGCTTTTTCTATCCCTATATGTGAATTGAAATGAACCGATTTTATTACTGATTTGTTGGTTTTGTACTGACAATATTATTTTTCAATTCCAGATGTCGTGTGGGATATGCACCATGACCCGTCATAATGAGCGATGCAATGAGCTAATGGAGCAAATAGAAGAGGTTGACTATAGTTCGGTTCTCGGAATTCAAGAAAATATAGGAAGGCTAGATCGGCTATTTTGAAAACTCGAGCAGGAAGAGTTTCCAATCTTGGATGACTACATAATCGGGGCATTGATTCGTTCGTTGCTAAGGCGTGCGAAAGAAGTTGCACACCAAATATGGGGATGCTATGAATGTCTTATCTCATATACTGAGTTATGTAAACAACTACTTCGCTATGAGTTTCCAGAGGATCTAGAAGATTATGAGGAAGACCCAGAACAGGATCTCGAAGATCCTAAAGAGGATCCTGAAGAATTTGAGCAGGATCCAGAGGAAGACCCTAAAATATTTGAGGAAGATCCTGAAATATTTGAAGAAAATCTTGAAATGTTTGAGAAAGATCATGAAATATTTGAAAAAGAACCTGAAATATTTGAGAAAGATCCTGTAGAAACTTTGGAACATCTCGAAACTGGCCAATTTGAGATAGCGAGAGAGTGATAATTACTACCATAGTATTTTTTATTATGGGAGTGATATCAGCTTATCTAGTTTATTAAATTCTGTTGTTATTGTTATTGTGTACAAACCGAATAAGCTCATTTAATAAAGTCATATAGTATAGACTGTTATTATGTACGAACAATACTATATTTTAATGAAAAAAATTATATTATTTGTTAACTGACTTGAATGATTAGTTCATTAGTTCATTTTTGATGGGATGTATGTAATAAAAATATAAAATTGATCAATGTTGATTAAATTGAATCATACGAATGATGAGTGGAAACGCAGTTACCACTTAGATTTCGTAAACCAAATCAAATTTACATTAAGTAAATCATAAAGTATGTACATATGACATACAATGAATTACTGAAAAATATGTTTATTTATGATAGATTATGACAACTAAGAACATCATAGTCGAACTCAACAAGGGAGAGAAACTATATAGTGATAACTATAAAATATGGCATCTCAAGATACAATGTGTGTTTGAGGAACAAGAAGTTCTAGAGACTATGAATCAATTCATGGAAAAACCTGCTAATAGTTCAACGACACAGCATAAACTTGATTTTGATGCCTATAAGGCATGAAAGAAAAAGGACTCCACTGCTAAGGAGATATTGATTAGTTCAATGGTAGACGACTTGGTATTTGAGTATGAGCCATTACCATTAGCTCATGTTGTCTGGTAGCCCTGAGAGAGAAATACAGTGGAGTTAGTTTAAGCAAACTTCGCCAACTGCAATCAAGTTTGACAGTTGTAAAAAGTGTCCGAATGTTACATGGCCTAACATCTGAGGAGAATGAGGAATATGATTTGGGAGCTAAAGGTTGTTGGTCATGAGTTGACCGATGAACAACAGGTTCAAGCAGTTATTCGTTCCCTTCCTGATTCTTGGGAAACTATATAACAGAACCTTACAGTGAGAGTATCAAGACTTTCACTGATGTCTCACACCATATTAAATTGGAGGCGGAGAGAATAAAATCCACAAGGAATTCTGAACAAGCTTTTGTAGTTGAAGGTTCTGGATCCAAGAATAAGAAAAGATGGTTCAAGAAAGGAAAAGAAAAGGAAAAAAAGCTGGTGCTACTGTTGTGCAAGACCCAATCAAGAAGAAAAGAAAAAAATATGGAAAGAAACCTAAAAGCAAACTGACTTGCTATAACTGTGGCAAGAAGGGTCACTTTGCTCGGGAATGCATTGAGCCGAAAAAGGGAGATCCATGTTTGTCTTCGTTTCATGAGCTTTATGTTGTTAGTTCAGTGTTGTTAGCTGATTCTTATCCTTTATGGATTATAGATTTAGGAGCAACGAACCATGTAGCTTGTAATCAAGCTACATACATGGAGTACCGTCGGGTACTAGGTAGCAATAAGTGGATATATGTAGGAAATAATGCAAGAATTGAAGTCAAAGGAATCAACACTTGCAAACTCAACCTTCGTGGTGGACGTACCTTATTTCTGCATGATGTCCTATACACTCTTGAGATTCAACGGAATCTAATTTCCGTTTATTGTCTTCTTGAATTAAGTTATTGTATGAACATTTATAGTCGTTGTGTGGAAATGAAAATTAATTTTGTGCTAATTGGATATGATTATGTATCAAATGGTTTCATGGTTCTTGATGTAGAACCAGATGTTAATTGTGAAAATAATGATTGTTTTTCAAACATTGCTCTTACTAGCGATGTTGTAATTAATGATGAAGTTTAGCATGCTAGATTGGGATATATAGGACAAGAAAGAATGAATATATTAGTTAGAGAGGGTCTGCTCGGCACTCGTGCTAAAGTTGACTTGTCTATATGTGAGCATTGTGTTACTGGAAAAGCAACTAGCAAACCATTTGGTAAGGCTATTAGGGCTGAATCACAATTGCAATGAATATGAAAGTTATACATAAAAGTTCTTATTTCATTACATTTATTGATGACTTCACGCGTTTTGGTCATATGTATTTGATTTATCATAAATCTGAAGCATTAGATTGCTTCAATCATTATTTGAACGAAGTTGAGAATCAATTGGAACGTAAGGTTAAAACCTTTCGCACTGACCGTGGAGGTGAATATTTGTCTGATCAGTTTAAGACAATATGTAATGAGAAAGAAATTATTAGACAACTAACTATCCCTAGAACTCCACAACAAAATGGAGTTGCTAAAAGAAGAAATCGAACTCTTCTCGAAATGGTTAGATCGATGATGGCTCAAGCTAATTTGCCTATTTCCTATTGGGGAGATGCATTATTAGCTGCAACCTACATACTTAACCGAGTGTCTTCTAAATCTGTTCCATCTACTCCAAAAGAACTTTGGACAGGCAGAAAAACAGATTTGAGTAATCTAAGACCCTGAGAGTCAGCTGCTTATATTTATGACAAAACTCACAAATATGAAAAATTAGGACATAAGGGTAGAAAATGTCTTTGTAAGATGAATATTCTGATACCTCTAAGGGTTATATTTTCATTGGTGAGCAACAAATGAAACCATCTCTGAAATAGAGTTACGAGATGCTACTTTTCTCGAAACTGAGTTCTCAATAAGAGATAAAGTTGATAAATTGATTACTCTATTTGTAATAGAGAAGGAAGATACTGTTCCTTTATCAACGAATCAAGAATCACAGGGATGCCTGATTCTAGTCAACCTAGTGGGAGTGAATTGTCTATGAATGAGTCAGTTTCTCAACAGTCTAACCTACAAAGAAGTAGTCATCAGATTATCCTCAGGGAAGGCTTGACATTAAGAATAAGGCATTAATGATTCTTCCAGTTGATGATGAGGAACCTCGAACGATTGAGGAAACAGTGAAATACTCAGTTAAGGAGAAATGGAAAGTTACAATGGATGAGGAAATGGAGTCCATGAGAAAAAAATCAAATTTGGAACTTAGTCGATCTCTTTCGAGCCGAAGGGCTATTGGGAATAAGTGGATTTTCAAAATTAAGAGGAAAGTGGATGGGTCGATTAACCAATACAAAGCTCGTTTAGTTGCAAAAGGATATACCCAAATGGAGGATATTGATTTTGAAAAAACATTCTCCCCAGTTGTGAAGTAGGTGTCAAAACGTGTCATTCTAGCTATAGTAGCACATTTTGACTTAGAATTACATCAAATGGATGTAAAGACGGTTTTCCTTAATGATAATCTTGACGAGGAAATCTATATGGCACAACCAGAAGGTTATATAGTTGAAAGCTAAGAGAATAAAGTATGAGGACTTAAGAAGTCTATATATGGGTTAAAGCAGGCGTCAAGATAATGGAACATCAGATTCAATGAAGTCCTTTTGTCTTATGATTTCGAAATGATCAATGAGGATCATTGTGTTTACCTAAAGAAAGAAAAAAAAAGTTTGTCATTTTATCATTATACGTTGATGATATGTTAATAGCTGGAAGTGACTTAAAGTTTATGATAGAAGTCAAGTCTTGGCTTCCATCACAATTTGACATAATAGAAATGGGAGAAGTTGAGTATATCTTAGGAGTGTAGATCATTCATGATCGATCATAAAGGTTTTTGGATTTGTCCCAAGAAGCTTATATCACTAAGATGTTACAACATTTCAATATGTCAGATTGTAACATTAAACAAACACCTACAGCAAAAGGTGTTATTCTAAGCAAAAGTATGTCTCCCATGACTCCTGAAGAGGTAGCCAATATGAAGAAAAAAATCATATGCCAGTGTCATTGGTAGTTTGATGTATACACGTCCTGATATAAGCTATGCTGTCGACTTAGTTAGCCATTTCCATTCAAACCCAAGATTAAGATACTGGAAAGTGGTAAAAAGGATATTCAAATATCTCAAAAGGACAGCAGATTATTGTCTCTGCTTCCAAGGATCAAAGTTGAGCCTGAAGGACTACACAGATGCAAATTGGGCAAGGGACCTTAATGACAAAAAATTCACATCTAGCTATACTTTCTTACTGAATGGTGGCGTCATCTCATGGAACAGCAAGAAACAGGCTTGTGTAGCACTGTCAACAATGGAGGCTGAGTTTGTGACTTGTGTAGTAGTTGTACAAAAAGCTGTCTGGTTGAGAAGATTCTTGAAGCATCTGATAATTATTGAGGACATTGGGAGTCCTGTTACAGTGTATTATGACAATCAAGCTGCTATATCTTTTTCCAAGGATCCTAAATATCACAGCAAAGGCAAGCACATCAAAATTAAATATAATTTTGTAAGGGGTATTGTTGATAAGAAAAAGATAATTCTTGAGTACATTTCTACACAAGTTATGCTTGCAGATCCTTTTACTAAGTCATTGACTAAAGAGTCATTTCATGAACATGTGAAGTCTTTAGGACTACGTAAGATGTAACACATTATAATGATTGTTATATTTATAAAATGTCAGATCTATTCAGTGTAAATGTATTTATTATATTTGAAAAAAAGTCTCGATGAGCTGTTGATAGGTTGGGATTAGTCCACTCACATAGACAATCATATCTATTTGTTAAGTATAAATAGAAATAAGACTATTATTTATGAGATAGCTTATGTAGTTGTGAATAAAGACATACTCATAAGTTGAGGTCGCCTTGATAATTGTGTCAAAATGAGATCATTTATGTAATGATCAAAATAAATAAACTCACCATTTATTAAACCTATTAAAGGCCAAATTGAAATTCATAAGTTGAATTCAGATTAGACATTAGATATATCTAGATCGAAATCTGTACGATGTTAAATATTTGAGAAAAACATGCACTCTTTTCGGTAAAGAGAAAAACATCGTAGCATGTGGTTCATACCACTTGTGATATAGTGACAATAAGGATAGTAGGAGAATAATCTTTGTTTCTCTACTATATGAAACCCTTGAGATTATAAATTAATCTCAACCTTACCTTAAGTGACTATGTAGGTGTCTACTTGACGTTCTAATCAGTGTCTGTTACTTTAGTGTGTATCCTATTGACTATGAATGTTTCGATCTATGGAGCATAACTAGGAGAGCGGCTGATTAGAATGAATAAATTCTAGCTAAAAAGGAATATTAAAATTGATTTACATCTGTGGTATTTATTCACTGGTCGATCAATTACATTTTTTGTTGAGTACTTAAAATGTGATTGTGAATAATTGTATTGATTAAAGATGTTAAACATACTCTTGACATAGTAATCAAATGAGGGATTAGAGATACTCATATTGATGTGAATATTTAATCTAGGGTAAAGGCAAGTTACTTTTTTCTCAAATTCGTTTTATAAAGCAGCTAAGTTAAGTGTAACAACTTTCTTAGCAGTAATTGCTCAGTGTGGTTGTTGTCGCACAAACCATTTTCCCTGAAGTATGAAATGAATGTTCTTATATGGTCATTGTGATTATATAACTTTTTATGGATTGAATTGGACGAGTAAGAGATGTTGGAGTTAGGCAGACGAGAAGACACCCCTTGCCCTTCCTCTTCCAATCCAATTAATTCCTCCATTTATGGAGGAATGGGAAGAGTCCTTGTACTCCTATATATGGTCATCCAAAGCAAACTAAAAGGTGAACAAGAGGAGGTAATAATAATTCATAAGATTGGTTCGTCCATTGTCATAGAGTGGGATTTGGTTCGTGAAATCGTTGAGAAGTATTCGCGTCGTAACCCTCTTGCCGACAGCAAGTTCTCCAAGTCTTCTCCGATTTCTTCTCCAAAAGATCACTGTAAGTTGTTATCGTTTAGTACGAATAATGTTTCTTATAGCAACAAATAAAAATAGAGTAGGGGAAGGATAAACCAGAAGAGAAGTCGAGGAGATAGACAACAACCGTCAAAGGGAGAAGTGCGCATTAGAGCTATTGTAAAATTAACCTTAGGCTCTACTTCATTCTTTTGAAATATGACCCTTCCCGTCTAGATATTTTTCAAACGATTCTTATCACAATTTTACATATAAAAATTTCAAATGTACTGAGCTAAACATCAAACATGAGGCTGGATTAAAAGATAACTAGATTTCAACCAAATAAGAAAGCTTAAAAGAGATAATAGCGCAGGATTGACGTAGAACTACAGTAGGAAAACTTAATTTGTAACTCTGAACCTTGGGCAGAGAATAGAACGCCGATTTGATCTGCTTCACTCTGCAAATAACATTTTAAAAAAAACAAAAAACAAAACTCCAAACTCAACGGATGGAAAATCGCATGAAAAAGAGCAAACAAGAAAACATCGCAAACACTTAGCCTCACCCATGAGCGCACATCAGCGGATCCTCGAATGTCGCGTTCGGAGAGTAGATTTCAAAGTCGCGCGCCGTCGCACTCGATCCGTATCTGATCTCGAAATAAAGTAAAAAAAGCAAACAAACTAAAAGAATAAGGAAAGAGGAAGCTTATCGACTAGAAAAATGAATTCGGAAAAAATCCTAACAATTTGAGGAGATGGGGGATGATAAGGTCAGAGAGTCGGTCGCCGTCGACGCGGCCTCCAGTTACGCTGCGATATTTGAGGTCCTGGAAGTCCTTTGCTCGCTGCTCCTTTTCCATGGATGAGTACTTAGCCTTGCTCTGAATCGAGGATGGCAAGAGATGACTAAGAACCCTAATTCTAAGGGGAAAGAGAGGACTTAGCGGCATTTGGTAGAAAAGAAAAAGGGCGCGCTTCGAAACGACAATGGGAAGCATAATTACTAGTGAGACTCTTTACACATATCTGTACACGGATGCTTATTGATGAAAGAAACTTCGCAAGTCGTCCCATGGCTTCGTTGGAGTATAGTCTATACCTTTAGCGGGTCGTAGAAAGTATACTTATTAGTGTAGGTGGCGGAAGAAGGTGCCGTGGAAACCGTGACACGTAGCTACAGAATGGTGGTTCGCTGGGCCTTTGGCGTCGGGACGCTCCACGTGCCTCATAGACGAGTAATTAAGCAAAAATATCTATCAACTAACTTTCTCTTTTTTTAATCGTAAAACTTAATGAATCTTAACTGTTGTGCCATGAGGCAATGGTATAGCAACGTGTTTTTTGTTTTTCAAATATTTAAGGGTTGAATTCAATTTTAATGATTAATTAATTAATTTTTTATGAATAATTATTGAAAAATATTGGAATGATAATGATTGATGAAAATTTCATATGAGATCAGATGGATCACTTGTTAAATATCAAAAATAACAGGGCCTTAACGCTTACAAATCTTAAGTTAGGGGGGTGAGTTAGAATTAGTTGGAATTGGAGGGCTAATTTGCAAAAGGCCATAAATTTAATAAAAACCCTAACAATTCCTCCCAAAAAAGGATTTTCTTTTTCTTTTTCTTTCCTTCCGCCGCAGCCGACCACCGCCCTGTTCTCTGCCTTCGCCGGCCTATCCGAAGAGAAATCCCTTCGCTGCCTTACACAGAAGATCTGGAATCTTGAAGCTTTTCATTCGTTAATTGTTACACTCCGGTTTTCTATGTTTCAATCTGTTATTACTGCTTGTAGCTCGCATCTCTAGTGGAACAGTTGCAATGCGATGACGTTCCAACCATCTACATTAGGATCCCTCAGACTTACCTGGAATGATTATGGAGATGTTTTATTCCTCTTACCTACAGCCGCTTGATCGGAGCGCTTACGCGATGTGGTTTGAGCATTGGGTATCCGTAATGTGTTCGAAGAATTTTCAATACGAGTTATTCATAACCTTCCGTATCAGGATCTCAGAGCATCATTATAAGCGTTGGGTATCTGTAAGGTGTTCTACGAATTTTCTACACGAGCTATTCAATTAAGAACTTCCCGTGGGTGAGAGTGTTCTGAATCGGGATCTCAAAGTTGTTGGGTTGAAGTATCTCAATGTGCCACTTGAAGCTATGAAGTCCCCCAACGAGATGGCTTACTGTTAGCCCCCTAGTTCGATGGCACAGCTGGGGCACAAGGATTCGTCCATTGCTCCTTTGATCCAGCTCATTAAGCATGTGCGCAAGGCATGTTAAGCAGCGGCAGGATTTGTGACAGTGCACGGGGACTGTCCAAGCACAAGTTGAGCAGGTGCCAACTTGGAACGTGGTGAACATATGCGAAGATGGGACGTGCGGAGTCTAAGCATTTTACCAAGCATGACTCAGAGGAAAAGCGAACTATGGCATGCGGTGGACACATGCAAGACAGCACGAGGGATGAAGTAGCAGGGAAGTTGTTCATGCCCAAGTCCGTGGTGCAGGACTTGGGTCAGGCAACGAGGCGTGCAACTAGCAATTGGCATGGAGCCAAAGCACCATTTTGTGGAGCCAAGCCTGGGCCAAGCACATGGGTGCAGGCTGAGCATTGGCATGGTGCCAAGTCAGCGATGAGGTGGACGAATAGTTGTGTACATGTGGCAAGGTAGTTGAACAAACTACCATGCAACCGCTTTGTAACTGCTTGCAACCGTTGCAACCGTCAGAACCAACTCTTGTCTATGCACTATAAATAGGCAGGGTTGGGCATTGGCAAGAGAGAGTAGGAGAATCTATGAGCATTCTGTAATGAGTCCACTTTGTAATCCTTTGTTATTAACTTATTATAAAAGTTGGGAGTATTTCCTGTATGCTGGTGTGTTCCTTGCTTGTGAATTTCGTGGTGCCTTTGTGTTGAGCATTCTCTTGCATTTATGTGTGCATTCGTGGGCTGAATCAAGTGTTGGACTTGGTGCCGCGTAGAAAAATTTCTAAGGCAAAAACTATCCCTGTGACAACTAGTATCAGAGTCTTCAAGATGGTTGGAGGCAATCACGAATTAAGAGAAACAATTGGCACTCTTGAAGCCATGATTGGTGATGTCCCTGAGGGAGAAGATGCTTGCAATCTTATTACGAAAATTTTCAACTTTAAGTCCAATTTGGAGCACACTCGGGAATCTCTTATGGAGGAAATTTTGCAGATTCGGAAGAACAATGAGGATCTCCGCCTTGAAGTTATTGTCCTGCTAAGGGTCATGGCTCTAGTGGAGAACGGGTTTTTGACCGTTCGATGGTACGAGTTCCTGAGCCCAAATCTTTTGGTGGTGCACGAAGTGCCAAGGAACTCGAGAATTTACTGTGGGATATGGAGCAGTACTTTGTGGTTGCCAAAGTGCCTGAAGCGGATAAAGTGACAATTTCAAGCATGTATCTTGTTGGGGATGCAAAGCTGTGGTGGCGAACTCGCATGGTAGATGATGCAACTGCGGGTCGACAGAAAATTGACACTTGGGACCGGTTGAAGAAGGAAATGAAGGACCAATTCCTTCCAGGCAACACCTCTTGGATTGCGCGAGATGGCTTAAAACGTCTCAAACAAAATGGTTCTGTGAGGGACTATGTCAAAGAATTTAGTTCTTTGATGTTGGACATTCAAAATATGTCCGAGCAGGACAAGATTATATAATTTCTTGTCTGATTTGCACTCTTGGGCACAGATTGAACTTCGAAGGCAAAATGTGAAGGATTTGCCTAGTGCACTTGTTGCTGTTGATGCCTTGGTGGACCTTCGCATAATCAAGGACAATCTGAACACTTCATCATCTTCCAGATCCAATAATTTCCGAAAGGAAAAGAAGGGAGAATGGAAGAAGGATAGCAAGAAGGATGGCAAAAAGAAGGATTTTGGAAACAATCAAGGGAAAGGAAGGACTAATCACCCTGCTACCCAGGGAAAGGATAACTCAAAGAACTAGGGTTGCTTCTTGTGCAATGACCCTCATTTTGCCAAAGATTGTCCCAAACGAGAGAAGTTGAATGCCCTCCTGCTAGGGGACAATGTTGCAATTCGTGAACAGGAAGTTGCTACTCTTGTTAACCCTTTGCAATTGTTGAATCCAATTGTTGAATATGAGCCTGTTGCATTGCCAACTAATATGTCAGAAGATATGGTGCGGGCACATTCTCTTCTCCTGCACATTTCGGTGGAAGTGAATGGGAAAAATGTCCATGCGATGGTTGACACGGGGGCAACTCATACCTTTGTGTCTGCCAAATTGGTGAAGGAATATGGGCTACCAGTGAACAAATGTCCAAGCTATATCAAGTCTGTGAATGCAAAGGCGCAGGCAGTTGTGGGTATGACTTACAATGTTCCTTTATATGTTGGCTCTTGTGTGGGAAAAGTAAATATGATGCTGATTCCTCTTGAGGATTTTCAATTGATACTTGGTATGGATTTCTTACGGAAGACGAAAATAGTTCCAATGCCTCACTTGGATGGAGTGATGGTAATGCAGGAATCAAATCCATGCTTTGTTCCCTGCATTACTGCATACACCCTTATGACACGAGTCAGAAAAAGGAGAAAGCCAACACTATATCTGCTGTTTCTCTGGAGAAAGGCTTGAAACGAGGGGAAACAACTTACCTGGCAGCCTTGATTGACAACAAACTTGACAAAGATGGTGAGTTGCCTAGTTGTGTCAAAGATTTTCTAACAAAGTTTGTTGATGTGATGCCTCCAGAGTTGCCAAAAAGGTTGCCGCCAAGAAGAACCATCGACCACAAAGTCGAGTTGATTCCTAGGGATGTCTCTCCCGCAA
This sequence comes from Boesenbergia rotunda, assembly GCA_024364735.1. Taxonomy (NCBI): domain Eukaryota; kingdom Viridiplantae; phylum Streptophyta; class Magnoliopsida; order Zingiberales; family Zingiberaceae; genus Boesenbergia; species Boesenbergia rotunda. Next base: position 91,222 of record JAGFNQ010001913.1, on the reverse strand, counting down.
GACCCCCATATCGAATGTCCCAATTGGAACTTGCAGAATTACGGAGACAATTGAATGAATTGTTGGAGGCAGGATATGTTCGCCCATCCAAAGCTCCCTATGGTGCACCGATGTTGTTCCAGAAAAAACGAGATGGTGGCTTGAGGATGTGCGTGGATTATCGGGCTTTAAACAAAGTGACGGTGAAAAACAAGTATCCTATTCCGTTGGTGCAAGATTTGCTGGACAAATTGTGCAAGACATCATGGTTCACAAAACTTGATTTGCGATCAGGCTATTGGCAAGTCAGAATTGCAGAAGGGGACGAAGCAAAAACAACTTGCGTGACTTGATATGGCTCCTATGAATTTTTGGTCATGTCATTCGGTTTGACAAATGCTTCTGCTACCTTTTGCAATTTAATAAATGAAGTGTTATATGACTTCCTTGATAACTTTGTTGTAGTTTACTTGGATGATATTGTAATCTACAGCAAGTCATTGGAGGAACACTTGGAGCACTTAAAGACAGTGTTGATGCGGCTAAGGGAGCATCAACTTTATGTGAAACAAGAAAAGTACAAATTTGCGAGCCAAGAAATAATGTTCTTGGGACATATGGTCAGCAAGCACCATGTACGGATGGATCCGAAGAAGGTACAGGCTATTGTGGATTGGCAAACACCTTCAACAGTCCCTGAACTTCGATCATTCTTAGGCCTAGCAAATTACTACCGCAAATTCATTGTTGGTTATTCAAAGAAGGCTGCCCCATTGACAGACTTACTGAAACAGAATGAGCGGTGGGAATGGACAGATGCATGCAAAGAAGCCTTTGAGATTTTAAAGACAGCCATAGCATCTGAACCAGTGTTGCGCTTGCCAGATTTTGAGTTGCCTTTTGAAGTGCATACGAATGCTTCTGATAAAGCAATTGGTGGTGTGTTAGTGCAAGAAGGTCATCCAGTCGCTTTTGAGAGCAGAAAACTTAATCTTGCTGAACAGAAATATTCAACACATGAAAAAGAAATGGTAGCTGTGGTTCATTGCCTGCAGGTTTGGAGAGTTTACTTATTGGGGACAAAATTTCTTGTGAAAATTGATAATGTTGCTAACACTTTCTTTGTCACCCAAAAGAAATTGTCTCCTAAGCAGGCTCGATGGCAAGAATTCTTGGCAGAATATGACTTTGCATGGGAGCACAAACCTGGCAGGCAAAATCAAGTTGTTGATGCACTAAGTCGGAAAGAAATTTTTGTCACTTTCTACTCTATGGCAAGAGTAGAATCGGATATGCTGGAAAGGATCAAGACTGTTGTTGCCAGTGATACAACTTTTGGAAAGTTGGTGCAACAAGTAAAAGATGGAACCATACGACGATACTGGATCAAGGACGATCTCTTGGTGTACAAAGGCGGGAGGATCTTTGTACCTGCAGCAGGTGACTTGCGAAGAGAGTTGCTGAAGGAAACTCATGACCCACACTGGACGGGTCATCCTGGAGTTGAAAGGATGCTTGCTCTCTTGGCTCGTTCTTACATCTGGCCTAAAATGGAGGAAGACGTGGAAGTTTATGTAAAAACTTGTCTTGTCTGCTAACAAGACAAAACGGAGCGGAAGAAGGAAGCAGGATTGCTTCAACCGTTGCCCATCGCAGAAAAACCATGGGTTTCGGTTTCTATGGACTTCATCAGCGGGTTTCCAAAAGTTAATGGCATGTCTACTATCATGGTGGTGGTGGGCAGATTCTCAAAGTATATTGTGTTCATTACGGCTCCTTCGGCTTGTCCATTCGATGTAGCTACTGAACTCTTCTATCGGAATGTGGTGAAATATTTTGGCTTGCCTAATGATATTGTGAGTGACAGGGACACGAGATTTACAGGAAGATTTTGGACTTCATTGTTTAATATGATGGGGACGAATCTTAAATTCTCTACTGCAAATCATCCTCAAATAGATGGCCAGACCGAAAGGATCAACCATCTACTTGAAGAGTATTTGCAGCACTATGTCACGGTAAGTAAGAAAAATTGGCTGGAGTTCTTGGACAGTGCACAATTTTGCTACAATCTGCACAAGTCTTCAGCCACAGAAAAGAGTCCCTTCGAGCTAGTGTTGGGAGAGCAACCTACAACTCCCATAGAGATAGCCAAGCAAAAATCTGGAGGGAAATGTCCGGTAGCATACAGATATGCAAGGGGAAAACAAGAATTACTTGAGGAGGCTCAAGATAGTTTGCGAAAAGCTGCCAAGAGAATGAAAAAGTATGCTGACAAGAGGCGAAGACTCGTAGAATTCTCTGTTGGGGACAAAGTTTTGCTGAAACTCACTCCTCAAATCTGGAAGAGAATCAATAGCAAGAATGCTCATCGAGGACTAATTGCCAAGTACGATGGGTCATTCGAGATCATGGAGAAAGTGGGAAATGTAGCCTACAGACTGAACTTACCTGAAAGGTTAAAGGTACATCCAACTTTTCATGTACATTTCTTGAAGAAATTCCATGCAGATGAAACATATCCTTCAAGAAACAGTACCAAGAGGGCTCCACCAGTGGTAAGGAAGCAATTCACTGATGATGTCAAAGAGATCCTTGACCACAAAACCTTCAGAATGAGCAAGAAGAATAGGACAGAATTCTTAATCCTTTGGAAGGGAAAACCAGAATCGGAGGTCACTTGGGAAAGAGATGTTACTCTTTGGCAATTTAAAAAGCAGATTCAAGCATACCTACAGAAGCGCTCGATGAGAACGGCAAGTTCTTCTGGTGGGGGTGGTTTGTTAGCCCCCTAGTTCGATGGAACAGCTGGGTACAAGGATTCGTCCGTTGCTCCTTTGATCCAGCTTATTGGGCATGTGCGCAAGGCATGCTAAGCAGTGGCAGGATTTGTGACAGTGCGCGGGGACTGTCCAAGCACAAGTTAAGCAGGGGCCGACTTGGAATGTGGCGAACATATGCGAAGATGGGACGTGCGGAGTCTAAGCATTTTACCAAGCATGTCTCAGAGGAAAATCAAACCATGGCATGCGGTGGGCGCATGCAAGACAGCACGAGGGATAAAGCAGCAAGGAAGTTGTTCATGCCCAAGTCCGTGGTGCAGGACTTGGGTCAGGCAACGAGGCGCGCGGCTAGCAATTGGCATGAAGCCAAAGCACCATTTTGTGGAGCCGGGTCTGAGTCAAGCACATGGGTGCAGGCTGAGCATTGGCATGGTGCCAAGTCAACGATGAGGTGGACGAACAGTTGTGTACATGTGGCAAGGTAGTTAAACAAGCTACCATGCAACCGTTGTAATTGCTAGAACCAACTCTTGCCTATGCACTATAAATAGGCAGGGTTGGGCATTGGCAAGAGAGAGTGGGAGTATCTGTGAGCATTCTGTAATGAGTCCACTTTGTAATCCTTTGTTATTATAAAGGTTGGGAGTATTTCCTGTATGCTGGTGTGTTCCTTGCTTGTGAATTTCGTGGTGCCTTTGTGTTGAGCATTCTCTTGCATTTTTGTGTGCATTCGTGGGCTGAATCAAGTGTTGGACTTGGTGCCACGTAGGAAAATTTCTAAGGCAGAAACTATCCCTATGACACTTACCGTGCTCATGAGTGGTCTACTACAAGTATTTAAGGATGCAGTTGAATACTTTTCATCAGACATCAAGGCTATATTGTTACTTCGGTGATTTGTTTTGGTCAGATTTGATATTTGTTTTCCAAAAGGTTTATGAATTTTGCTCGAAGTGATAGTGTATTTTTGACATTTGGTATGCTTTCTTGAGGGCTCCCTGACATCTGTTTTGATTGTGCTTCTCCACATTGCTCAAGTTGCCTGCATATTCACTTTGCAAATGGTGTATTTGGATGTTATTCTGTGGTATAAAAGACCGCATGCAATACCTGAAGATTTAACTTGGCTATAAATAGATCACATTCTACGTGGCTAAATGAACAGGACATTGATCGTTGTGTATGTTCGATCGCGGAGATTCTTTTGAATACACACTACATTACGAAGCGGATACTTCTTCTTTGATTCTATAGCTTATTTACCTTTAAATGCATGGTTGTTCCCTATCGAAGTAGGTTGTTTTACCTTAAATCTATATCGTTCGCTTTCCTACTTGGTACTTACTCTTCGTTTGATCTTTGAGATAAAATTCTACATTTTCAGTTATACGGTCTCGACTTTTGTTTTCTGATCAGAAGAGTGCCGCTGGTATGCGTGTACTTTAAAAATATCATGTGACCTATCTAGGATTTGGTGAACACTAGATATACCTTACCTAACATATTAGTTGTATATTTGTTTATTATGGTTATGGTTTGAGTGCTCGCGTTTCTTATTGATTGCATGATAGAGCGGTTATGCTCCCCTGTTGGGTACTAGAGCGGTTGTGCTCTCCTTCTTGGAGTTAGAGGTTATTCCTCCTTATTCTTGGGTATTAGAGCGATTATGCTCCCCTGGGATTTTGATATAGAGCGATTGTGCTCCCCTGTTAGGTACTAGAGTGGTTGTGCTCCTCTTATTGGAGTTAGAGGTTGTTCCTCCTTATTCTTAGATATTAGAGTGGTTGTGCTCCCTTGGGGTTTTGATATAGAGCGGTTGTGCTCCCCCTGATATTGGGGTTCGAAATTGAGGTTTTCTCCCAGCATCCTGTCCACTTGACCACTCATGGGAGATAGATCTACGAGTACGTACAGTTATTTTAGCTATGATTGTTGCACTTGTTTGACATGCATATATGTATCGGATGTGCACTTGTTATTTGATTTGGATCTGCTAAGTAGTACGAGCAGCTTATTGACTTGGTATGAGGGTTGTTTAATCATGCCCTACAGGTATGCTTTTGCATTTATTGTGTACTTTATTTTTTCAGAGATATACCTTGTTTCCATTTGTTTTTATTACCTTATTTATACCATGCATTTATCTGTTCATTATATTCGCAGAATTTGATCCCGGACTTACCACCGCTTGCTTTTCTTTTTGTTTCAGGTAGTAGATAGTTGCATCTCATGCCGCAGGAGAGGATCCATTTGTCGTCCCTTATTGTCGAGTTTTCTGATTTGAGTTTGTTTATTATTTTTCTAGAGATGTTATTTTATTTCCGTAGTGGACGTGTCGGTACTTTATCGTTCTTTGGTAGGCTTGTATTTATGTCATGGATTTTCAATTTATTTGCATTAACTCTATAGAGTTTTGATTATGTTATTATTTATTATTTGGATGTTAATAAATTACGTCGATGTGCTGCGTTAATTATTTTATTGCCAGTCATATGTGGTTGTGCTTATTATGAGGTGTGTGAGATGATGTATATAAGCCTCAAATTATCCATCGTACATGGGAGATGCTACCTGATTTTCGAGCAAGTATGGGCCTCTGGGGTATGATAATTTAGTGGTATCAGAGCCAGATTTTTTAGTGTAACTTGGGTATTTTTCGGATTTCGTTGGGTTTATCTGTTTTCGGATTATTTGTTTCAGAGTATTACGGTCCTTTTGATACCAGATCTTTTGAATGTCAGCTGCCCGAGTTCGGGTATGTGTTTGGATTTTATGGAGTCGTTTTCTTGACTTGGTTATGTTGGGACATGATGACAATGGACTTCTCTGAGCGACGAGTAAGTAAGTTGATAAAATTTTTAGTAGTTATATATTTTTAATAATATTTTATTATACATTACGAGGTATGCCTCACCGTATCTAGCTGACTCCACCTCGTAGACCGGGTCAGGGGTGACCACCTAGGCGAGCACGTGGGTCAGTGAGGATCGGGTTTGCCGATCCGACGGTAGAGTCTCCAGAGAGACGGACTGAGGCAGCACTTGTCACTGGAGGACAGATCCATCAGGGTGCTCAGGGTCCCCAATCAGTGGGGGTTCCTTCCTCATTTTTGCCATCGACTCCTACTGTTCCACCGGTGGTACCTACCCTAGTATTTTTCCTAGCTACACCGGGGTATCTACTCCTGTGATTTCTACTGTTCCACCGGTGGTTACCACCATAGTGGGTTCCTCGATTCCACCCGTGGCAGCTACTCCAGTGCTTCCCACTATGTCATTTGCAGTATGGTCAGTCGTTCCACCCATGGCGTCTACGACAGCTCTCCCAGTAGCACCGTATATGGTACCTCCGCCCTTGTAGGTTGTACATTGGACAGATCACGGATCCCTGCTTTAGTGGCGTCCGTGAAGGGTCGGCTTACCCTATTCCATGGAGGAGCATATCCAAGTGTCGCCCGCTCTTGGATTGAGACCATGGAGAGTACTTTTCGCTATATCGCATGCTCAAACTGGGAGAGGGCGGAGCTTGTTGCATATCATCTACGTGATGAGGCTGTCACCTAGTGGAATATGCAGAGGACAATCATTGGCGAGCAGCACATCACTTGAGCCGCTTTTCGAGTGGCATTCGAGAGTCAGTACTTTCCAGCGGCGTATCGAGTGGCTAAACGACAGGAGTTTTTGAGCCTCCAGCAGGGAGATCGTACCGTTATGCAGTATAATACGGAGTTTAGCCGATTGGCCAAGTATTGCCCCCAGATTGTTCTAGAGGATGGAGAGTGTATGCAACAGTTTGTGTAGGGACTTGCCGGATATATTCAGATGAAGATGGCTAGTTTGACCATAACATCCTATCGAGAGGCACTAGACAAGGACCTCATTGTCGAGATGACCAGCTGAGGCTTTATGTAGAAAAAAAGAAGGGTAAGCAGATGACTCAGGAGACAACACAAACTCAACAGTTACAGATCATCAGATAGAAGCGCAGTAGCAGGAGTCAGAGTACACATGATACTTCTGGGTCTCACTCTCGACCACAAAAGTCTGGACGGTCTTCAGCAGGATCATTGCAGGTCTCCCAATAGATCCGGAAGGATGTTACTAGAAGGATCCAATGTTAACAGTGTGGATCCAAAGATCACACCAGACCAGACTGTCCACTAGAGCACCCCGTATACTAGTACTGTAAGCTCCCAGGGCATATGAGCAGAGCTTGTCCATTGGATTTCGGTAGCGTCATTCTCACTGTGGATTTGTTAGTTCTTGAGATGATAGAATTCGACATCATCCTTGGCATGGACTAGCTGATAGCTTATCATACCATAGCCAGACGAGGGTGGTCACGTTCCCACCTTCGAACCTACCCTTGTGGGATTTCACTAGCATCAGGGATGATGGAATATCGATTATATCGGCGCTCCAGGCACAGAGACTCCTATTGCATGGCAGTCAGGGTTTCCTGTTATGGCTGATCAGTACCAACAACAACAGTAGCACCCAGCTCTCGAATGTTCCAGTGGTCCGAGATTTTCCAGATGTATTTCTAGAGGAGCTATAGGGTTTGCCTCCCAGAAGGCAAGTGGAATTTACTATTGAGCTTATTCCGGGGGCTGCGCCGGCAGCAAAAGCTCCATACCGTATGGCACCGAAGGAGTTGGACGAGCTAAAGGTTCAGCTACAGGAGTTATAGACAGGGCTTTCATTCGCCCTAACATGTCTTCATGGGGTTCACTGGTTCTGTTTGTAAAGAAGAAGGATGGTTCTATAAGGTTACGCATCGATTACCGGCAGTTGAGTGCAATGACCATCAAGAACAAGTATCCCCTGCCTCATATCGAAGACTTGTTTGATTAGCTGAAGGATACATTAGTGTATTCCAAGATAGATCTGAGGTCAGGTTATCATCAGTTGAGAGTCAGAGATTCAGTTATCCAGAAGACAGCTTTCTGCATCCGGTACGAACATTACGAGTTTTGGGTAATGTCATTTGGGCTTACCAATGCTCCAGCAGTATTCATGGATCTGATGAATTGGGTCTTTATGGAGTATATAGATCAGTTTGTTATCATTTTCATCGACGATATCCTGATCTACTCTCGTTCCGAGGAGGAGCACGCACCTCATCTTCGCATCATTCTAAAGACGCTTTGACGAGAGAAATTGTATGCGAAATTCAGCAAATGTGCATTCTGACTACCTTCTATGGGTTTTTTGAGACACGTGGTTTCTAGCAGCAATATTTCAATGGATCCACAGAAGATTGAGGCTATCACCAGTTGGGAGCGGCCGAAGTCTGTCCAGGAGGTGCGTAGTTTCTTGGGATTGGCAGGATATTACCGACGTTTTGTTGAGGAGTTTTCCAGTATTGCCACCCGCTGACATACCTCATCAGGAAGGCCGTGAAGTTTACATGGTCAGAGGATTGCGAGACCAGCTTTCAGGAGCTGAAGAGACGACTAGTATCTACGTCAGTCTTGGTATTGCCCTCGGGAGTGAACGACTTCGTACTCTACACCGACGCATCCTATTAAGGTTTGGGCGCAGTATTGATGCAACACGGTCGGGTAGTCTCTTATGCTTCTCGTCAGCTGAAGAAGCATGAGAAGAACTATACAATCCATGATCCAGAGCTAGCCACTATTATGTTTGTGTTGAAGATTTGGAGACACCACTTGTATGAGATTACTTAAAAGAAAATGAATTTTGATTTAAAAATGTTGATAAAATTTGAGAAAAGTCAAAATCTAACCATTAACCTCCAAAAAATTTAGTTTTTTAAAAATTATCTTCGTAGTATTTTTAAAATTAAAATTTCAATTTTAATCAAAAATTCATTTAATAGTCAAAAAAATTAAAAAAAAATTATAGATCGATATGAATGGCGTCTATCAAAAAAAAAATTTAAAAATAATTTTACTCCAAACAAACAATTTTTGAAACCAAATTTTCTAAGATGACAACAAAAAAGAAGTAAATTAATTTCTAGTATGCATAAAAAAATTTTAACAATTAATGACAGATTTAGGAATCTGATATAAATTTTTACCTACTAAACTTATTAAAAATTTTGGGTGGAATATACTTTCTAGGCATTTTTATAATTTTACTTCTATGATTCCTAATATACTAGTTTAGACCTCTATAAAAAATTTTATAATTTAAACTTTGAACACTACTTGAGCATGTAGAGTTCTTTAATTTCTATTTGTTCTTATAAAATATTTTTAATTTTTAATTTATCACATAATTCTGATGGGCTTGTATTTTACTAATTTCTTTTTAAGATCTATTTTTTTGTTCTTAATTTGTATAATGATTTGGACATTAATTTTATGCTATTATATAATTGATTAGAAGGTAAAAAGTACACCTCACATACTAAGTCGAATCTGAAGTTTGATTCTCTGTATTCTGATGTAGCTCCTCCTTCATCTATGCTTTTTTCTGAGATTGTTTCGTCGTTTGACTCTTAGTGACTAGTCATCAGTACTAGTCTGGCGTATTCTTTGACTTTAGATTCATCTGATGATGATTCGTCCCATGTTGCTTTGAGGTTCCGGATTCTTGACTTTGTTGCCCCTTTATCCTTGTTTTTTTTTAACTTTGAGCAGTTATCTTTCATGTATCCTTCTTCGTCACAGTTGTAGCATCTGATTTTCCTTTTGCTTCAAGAATTTCTCTTGGTTTGAATCATTAAATTTATTATATTTTTTTTTCTCTTGGTCTTCGAGAATCTCTCCGTCATAGTGGTGGTTGGTGCCGCCCCCCGGAAGTGTTGGGAGAGAGGGATGCGACCCTCCTCCTTCTCGCCAAGCATGGCCGCACGGGGCCTTTTCCTTTGGTTAGCCTAAGGGACCATGGGTTTTCGGCGGTGGTCCCGTGCTTCACTCTCCTCCTCCACTCCCTCCTCTGCTGGCAAGATGAGGCGCGACCATTTGGTAGGTGGTCGGCTGGCCTTCCCAGTGGGCTTTGGCGCCACTGTAAAAGCCTAAACTGGTAGGGCCTTGTCGCCCCTTCCTCCTCAACGGGAACAAAAGATGGGGCAATCTCTTGAATGCCAGAGGGCCTAGAAGTGGTCAGCTCCTCGCCTGGAATCTGCTCAGGGTCCTCGGAAGATTCGGACGAGGAGGGGAGAGCAGCGGGAGGAGGAGCCAAGGGTTATTCGTCCGCAAGCTCCCATTTGAGAAGCTTGCTCATGGCCCAAGAAAGCATAATGTTTTCTGCAACACAAATAACAAAACGCCAGTTAGTGTAGATAACCGATAAATGAAACAATGCACTTACGGAGGTCGAGGTTGAGACGGATGACTTTGGGACTATCCTAGCCCGGTACAGGAGCTCCTCGCAGGAAACAAAGCTGGGTCCATGGAACTCCATCCCAGCCAGAATACTTCTGGCCCACTGGTACCCCGGATCTCGCTGGAAATCGCCCAGGTTAGGTGGCGAAGGTAGATCTTCACGCCAACGTGTCAGATAAAATGAGCGCTCGGTGAGTTGGATGAAGAAAAAGTGCTCCATCCTGTTGAGGTAATCTGTGGTCCGGAGTGACCAAGTATTTTGATGTTTGGGCAAAGGATTTAAGTTAGGTTTACCCTTGTGTTCTTATATGTGTATGTTGAGTGTGCAGGTTGTACAGGTACACATATTGACTTGACTGGACGGTCTCGGTAAGGTGAAGGGTGGCATGGAGACAAGTTGGAGGCTTGTGTGCACCCGAGGGACCTTGGAGAGCAGGGACGATGAGCTGATGGGCGCGAACTTCGAGGCATCCATGAAGGATGGCATGGAGGCAAGCTGGAGGCCTGCGTGCATCCGAGTGACGGGAGCCGAAGGTGAAGAGGGTGAGAAGGCAACAGTCGAGGCTGCGAATGAGGAGTCAGTCGAGTTGTGAGGGTACGAGTGCAGTGTGATTGTACTCGGGAAATCCTAGGGATTGAGTGCGGAGTGGAATGTACTCAGGAAGAGTAACCTGTTAGTAGGAGCCCTAGAGCCAATTATGTGATGATTGACTAGGGGCATTTTGTATCATATTCTATCATTAATAAAGGCATGTTTGGTTATTATACTTACTTTATATTCTGTGCCGAATGACTAAGTATAATAATGTCCTTGTGTAGTAGGTTCTTATCTACATTATATCGATTGGTTGAATCGATAGTGAGATAATGTAGAGAACACTACACTAAATTATTCACAGTCAAGCATTAATATTCAGGGACAATATTAATGGATGGAGACTAGCATGTAGGTCAACTGATGACTTGAGCTCACAAGTCATGGATATGTGATATCAAGTTGACACATGGGTATACATTGGAGAATGTGTACTGAATGACCCGCCATGAGAAAGTTTCATAGATTATCATATGAGTGTCATAGACTTTCTCATGTGACTATTGGTATGAATAGTCCTTAGACCTGAAGTCACTACGGTTCCCTACATAAGGAGTTATGTACTTTGGTATCGTCAAACGTCACCCGTAACAGGGTGGACTATAAAGGCGATCACTGGGTATGTAATGAATTATGCGGAGGGATGTGAGTGATATAGATGGGATCTATCCCTCCCATATGACGGGAGTGATATCTGTGGGCCCCTTGATCGAGTAGGACTACTGAAACGCATGATCATGCTCAAATGAGTCAATATGAGATATTGAGCTCCTTTGTTTAAGTGAGTCTACTCGGGGATCAAGAAACACAAGATTGATTGAGGATGACACGGTCTATGACTCATTGGTCAATCTAGATATCAAGGATAGAAGAACAAAGTCATACATTATCATAGTCACGGAGGTTTAGTCGGATCTCGACTTTTCTTGTTACTTGGGTAGCAATGATGCATTGCTAGATGTCGCTCATTACTTATGTGTCTAAAGTGTTTAGGCACATTGCCAACGTCACGAGAACCTATTGGGTCACACACAAAGGACACAATGCTTCAGGAAAGTTGATCGGCAGATCTAAGCCCGAGTTGGGAATTTGGGAGATCTGAGCCCGAGTTGGGAACTCGGGAGACCTGAGCCTGAGTTGGGAACTCGGGAGGTCAGTTCGGAGGACTCGAGTTGGGAACTCGAGAGAGACCGAGTCGGAGCTCGGCGGACCGAGTTGGAGCTCGGCGAACCGAGTCGGAGCTTGGTGGACCGAGTCAGAGCTCGACGGAACGAGTCGGAGCTTGGCAGACCGAGTCAGAACTCGGCGGACTGGGTCGGCACTCGGCAGACTGGGTCGGAGCTCGGCAGACTGGGTCGGGAGCTCGCCACTCGGGAGACTTGGTCAGGAGACCAAGTCGGAAGCCCGAGAGGCCCGGTCGGAATTACATGAAGGAAAGAGAAAAGTCTCTCTTCATTGGATGAAAAGATTCTTTTCTTGCATGGGAAAAGATGAAGAGCCACATTAAAAGATGTGCTCTTTATTGGTAATAATGAAGGAAGCCAAAGAGACACAAACCTCTTCATATTCATGGGATGATTATAAAAGAGGGCCTTGTGACTTTGGATGAGGTCTTCTTCTTCTTGCCTTAGTGCTTCCTTCTTCCCTTTCTTCTCTTCTTCCTCTCCTCCACTCTTGGCCGAAACCTTAATGTAAGGTTCTTAGTGTTTTCGAGCTACCTCAAGTTGCTAGCACAACTAAGGTAGTTCTCCTGAAGTTGAGAGATTGTGTCCGTGTGGATACGAATAGAGGCACGGACGTTTGAACGTGCAAGAGATCCGACGCATCTTGGACGAGCGGGATAACTGAAGGGCACGCTTCAAAGGTATAAACAGTAGATAAATCTATTAGATAGATAGCTTTGTACGAGTTTTCTTTCGCATGGCATGGATCGTTTATGGGTTCTTGTTTCCGCTGCATTTTTATTGTTTTATGCCGGGAGAACCCAACATAACCTTAGGTGGGTGAGTAGACCAGTCGACTGGCCTGGGGGCAGTCGACTGATGGAACTCACAGAAAGGTCTCAACCCTGGGAACTGGTAGGTGGCTGGTGAGTTGGCTAAGAATTCAAACGTTAGGGTGCAACGGTCGAATTTCAGTGACACCAGTCAACTGCCCTGGGGGCAGTCAACTGGTAGCGAGGATTTCAGCCCGAGTCCTATTTAAAGAGGACTTTGTGGTGACTGAGATTTTTGACGAATCTTGTCTTGGTTAAAGGCAAGATAGTAGTCTTTGTGCTCAGAGATTTACTTGGTGTTGTGGCGAGGTTTCTCCACCCACAAGGAGCGACTAGGGCTAGCCGGAGGTTATTCGTGGAGTAATCCACCGAAGCATTCTTGGATTAGTCACCCGGCCGGTGTGGATACCAAGTAAAATCGGTTTGTTAGCATTGTTTCTTTATTGTTAATTTTATTTTGTTTGTATTTCCGCTTGCGCGCTAATAATCTTGTAGAGAAGAACCGACAAACGCTATTCACCCCCCCCCCTCTAGTGGACACGATCGATCCTACAATTGGTATCAGAGCGAAGGACCGCTCGTGATTGGACTAACCGCCAAGAAGAGCAAAAGCTAAAGGGAAGAACATGGAAGAAAAATTCGGGGACGACATCTACACTCCACCGACCTACGACCATGAGGATTTCGGGTATTGGAAGTCACGGATGGAAACGTGGTTCGGAATAGAGTGGGAGTGTAGAATGATGCTTGAAGAGCCCTTCGAAGTTCCAAAGGACAAGCACGGAAAGAAGCTTCGCCTTAGATATTGGAATCAAGAGCAACAAGATCAAGCAAGAGCAAATAAGAAGGTAATTGATGTGTTAATCAATATGTTGCCTACTAATGTGTTAAATGGTGTAGGGGAATATCAAAATGCATATGAATTGTGGAGCAAATTGAAAGAAATTCATAAGAATCCTACACAAGTTCAAATAGTCAAAGAAGACCAAGAGGAGGAAGAAGTATCAACCTCCTCAAGAGAAGAAGAGGAAGAGGTCACCACCTCAAGGATTGAGGGGGAGGAGAGATCCAATTCCATGCCAGAACAAGAGGAAGCATCTACCTCATCAAAGGTTGAAGAAGAAGTTAACCTAGCCTCTACCTCCATTAAAGCAAGGAAAGAGGAACACATTGTATGCTTTGGATGCAATGAAAAGGGGCACTACAAGGACAAGTGCCCGAAAGGTAAAAAGGAGGTAAAATCTAAACCAATCTCAATTCAATTAAATTCTAACATGAAGTGTAGGATTGGAGGAGCCCAAGAAAGGAAAAAGAAGATCAGATGTTTCACATGTGGAGAATTGGGGCACTATCACACCAAGTGTCCAAGGAAGAAAGAGCTCATGAAAATGGGACACTTGAGGAGATGGGAGAAAGAAGAAAGGAGGAAGCAAAGATCACAACAAGGAGGGACTACAAGGGTAAGGGAGGTAATTCCTAACCCTAGGCTAAAAAGAAATTCAATTTCAAGTTCCTCTTTGCATTTTAAAAATCATGTTAATTACCCATCCATGCATGCTAGAATACATGAAAATTGCTTACTTGTGCATAATCATGGTTTCAAATATAATGATAGGACTAGGGTTAACAAGGTAGATCATAACCTTAGGAAAAACATGCATCATGAGCCCAAGACCTCTAGACCTAAGGATCATGGCACTAATCCCAAAAGGGAATGAATGTGCCTAGAAAGGAGGGTAGGCCTAAGAATGTCCAAGGTGGACATATGGGTTCTAAAGTTAAAACTCTAGAAAGGAAAAATCAAGCCTTGAGGGCAAGGCTTGATACATTAGAGAAGACCCTAGAAAGATTCACGGTTGGATCTAAGAGCTTAGACATGGTGTTGGGTAGCTTAAAACCCAACTATGATAGATCGAGTTTGGGCTACCGGTCTAAGACCTCTAAGGCCAATGGAAGGAAGTATGCTGGGGAAGCATATAATCATGGCAAAAAGGAGAAGACCAAAAATGGCAAGGGAATGTCATTTGAGGGTAGAAAGAATGACTTAACCAAGGACAAGATGTCTAAGGTTAAGAAGGTTCATTTTGTAGGCCAAGAGTCACCGGGGGCACACCGGTGTGGTCTAGTATGGATTGAGCCACCTAGGGAGGTGGCTAGGACTCAGAGCTCAAGGGAGAGCTCTAGGAGTCTTTGAGGTCCATGGTAAATAGATTTCAAAAGTTTCTTTCCTAGGAAATTAGGTTAAATGTGCCAAATAGGGTTGGAAGACTTGGGTAAGTCTTAATCCTAGGTTTTGGCACATTAAAAAGGAATTTAAGGAGAAAAAGGTGAAAATGAGGTTATAATTGTTAAATTTAAGGTTTAATGGGCAAATACCATATAATTGAGTGCTAAAAATGTATCATGACCAAATATTAGAAGATATATCAAGGAAAGGCCACAATTAGGACTTTTGGGATGAGTTCAAATGATACATTTTAGAGAAAGTTGAGTTTCATGCAAATCTTGGGATCCAGAGTACATTTGTTTGGAAACGTATTTTTCCCAAGTAGACATTGGCCCCACAAATCTCCCCACAAAATTTTAGAATTTTTGGAGATTTATAGAATTATTTAGGCATTACTGAAATTGGGCTGAAAACCCTGAAATTCAAGTATCAGTCGACTGCCTCAGGGGCAGTCGACTAGTCTCAGCTCAGAAACATTCTATGAGTTTTGGGAGTCGACTGCCTGAGGGGCAGTCGACTGATCCAGTAGGGCTAGAGAGAAAAGGTATTTTGGATGATAAGATATGACCTTAAAGTTAAATCCTTGGTTATACTCTTTAAATAATGCCTTGCCTCATGATTTAATGGTGCTTACATAAAATAAGGCTATGTGGATATCATGGAATTTAAGGAAAATTTGTGAGGGCTTCAAATTCAATAAATGATATCAAATGATAAATGTTTGATGAATGGAAAGGAAAGAATTGAGGATAATTCCATGTGTCGAATTATGATGGATAGATTTGACAAACACATGGAATTAGAGATACATTTGAAAATTGATACAATATCTTTTGAGGAAATTAGGAGTTGTACTAAAAGTCAAGCACATGTGTGGTTTTCATGGAATCATATTTTTCTAGGATAGGGTATATCCTAGCAAGTGTGCTAGCAAATCGTTAGAGGTTTTTCGGGTTTGATGAGTTCTTTTGGCCCTAGGGGTAAGGTTGCTTGGGAGCAAGCCTTTAATGGTGTCCAAGAGGAAAGAACTTGGGTGTTGAGTTGGGTAGAACTTGACTTGGTGTTAAGGTGTTAAGTTGGGTAGAACTTCACCTAGGTAAATGAAAATTGGGAGAAGACATAGGTTAAGGGGGAGGTTGCCTCCTTGGATGCCTTAATTTTCATAACAAGAAAAATTTTGGGATATGTGGTGAATGGATCTTTGGAGGGTTCCTCCTAGAGGTCTAGATGGACCATGGAGTGTGCCAAAAGAATTGGAGACGGACTTGAGTCTCAATTCTTGGGTTTTGGCACGATATTTTTGAGTTTCATGCATGGAAATATGACTTTGGGCTCATATTGCATGAAAATTGGTTTTTGATGTGTAATTGTCATGTAAATCAATGCTAGGGATGCATTGTGGGTTGGTATTGGCAGTAACATCAAGAGATAACCAAAACTAGGACTTTAGGTCAAGAGTTCATTGAACTTTTTAACTAGTTTTGGGTTTTGTGTCAAACTTGGGAATGGTGATAGATACATTTTGGAATGTATTTTTCCCAAGTAGATGTGGGTACCACAAACCTCTCCACAAAATTTGAGAATTTTTGGAGAGTTGTGGAATTTTTGGCGCATCTTTGAATTTTGTCAGAAAGGCTGAAATTCTGATTTCAGAGTATCAGTCGACTGCCCTGGGGGGCAGTCGACTGGTAATGGCTAAATTAAGTTTCAACAGCTGGGTATGTGTCCAAATGATGAAAAACAAGTGTATGAGGGGCTAGTACACATTGTTTATAATCATTGGGAATTGAAAGAACCAATAATTAGGATATTATTGGGTTCTTTTTGATGTTAGGCAAAGGGGGAGAAGTGTTGGGTTTAAGTTTGGAAACTAAACACTCCTTTCCTAGAAACCCTGGGTTTAGGAGGAGTTGAGGTTAAGGGGGGAGCATGCTTGCTCCATTCTTGATGTAAGGGGAACCTGGGAGAGGTTCTTAAAAAGTCTTTGTAAGTCCAATGTAGGGGGAACTTGGGAGAAGCTTTAAAAAGCCCGTGAAAAGTCCTAACTTGGAGGGTTAGGTGTGGGATGCCTTGGGATAGGATCCATGTATACATTGCATATGCATGATTTTAGCATTGTTTTTGCTATTGACTACTATTTGGCTTTCTCTAACTTAAACGTATTGCCAAACATCAAAAAGGGGAGATTGTTGAGGCAATCTGTGGCCCGGAGTGACCAAGTGTTTTGATGTTTGGGCAAAGGGTTTAAGTTAGGTTTACCCTTGTGTTCTTATATGTGTATGTTGAGTGTGCAGGTTGTACAGGTACACATATTGACTTGACTGGACGGCCTCGGTACGGTGAAGGGTGGCATGGAGACAAGCTGGAGGCTTGTGTGCACCCGAGGGACCTTGGAGAGCAGGGACGATGAGCTGATGGGCGCGGACTTCGAGGCATGCGTGAAGGATGACATGGAGGCAAGCTGGAGGCTTGCGTGCATCCGAGGGACGGGAGCCGAAGGTGAAGAGGGCGCGAAGGCAACAGTCGAGGCTGCGGATGAGGAGTCAGTTGAGTCGTGAGGGTACGAGTGCAGTGTGATTGTACTCGGGAAATCCTAGGGTTTGAGTGCGGAGTGGAATGTACTCAGGAAGGGTATCCTTAGGTGGGTGAGTAGACCAGTCGACTGGCCTGGGGGCAGTCGACTGATGGAACTCACAGAAAGGTCTCAGCCCTGGGACCAGTCGACTGCCCTGGGGGCAGTCGACTGGTAGGTGGCTGGTGAGTTGGCTGAGAATTCGAACGTTAGGGTGCAACGGTCGAATTTCAGTGGCACCAGTCGACTACCCTAGGGGTAGTCGATTGGTAGCGAGGATTTCAGCCCGAGTCCTATTTAAAGAGGACTTTGTGGTGGCTGAGATTTTTGACGAATCTTGTCTTGGTTAAAGGCAAGATAGTAGTCTTTGTGCTCAGAGGTTTACTTGGTGTTGTGGCGAGGTTTCTCCACCCACAAGGAGCGACGAGGGCTAGCCGGAGGTTATCCGGGGAGTGATCCACCGACGGATTCTTGGATTAGTCACCCGGCCGGGTGGATACCAAGTAAAATCGGTTTGTTAGCATTATTTCTTTATTGTTAGTTTTATTTTGTTTGTATTTCCGCTTACGTGCTAATAATCTTGTAGAGAAGAACCGACAAACGCTATTCACCCCCCTCTAGCGGACACGATCGATCCTACACAACCATCCCTTATGGGAGGAAGGGAGGCCGCCAATGAATTTATGGCTTGGACGGGCGGTGATATTAAAGGCCCCCCTAGATGCTAAGTTTGGAAGGAAGAAATAATGGAAGGAACGGGGGGTTAAGGGTATGTTGAATAGTTTGAAGAGAATGAATGCCCCACCCATCTGGGTGAAGGCATTTGGGGTCATCTGATGCAAAGACATATTAAAATATTGAGAGATGACTATGAAGAAGGGAGGATTGGAAAATGAAGGCCAAATTCTACCTGCCCTAAGAAAAAGGTGAAAAAACCTAAGGGAGGCTCTAGGGGGACTGGTCAAGGCTGGGAATCCTGACCTCTAGGTCCGCCAGAATGTCGTAGGCCTCGTAGGTGGCTCTTAGAGTGGCGGACTTAAGCTTTGATGAACTGACCTCATACCACTCCGGATGATAAGCCTTCTTCTCTTCGGGCTTTCTCTTCTTACTCTGGTCTCTGTTCCCTTTTCCCTCCTTACTCATGTCTCCGAATGAAAGAGGGAGAAGAAGATGGAAGGTGAATGGAACTTACGCACGGAGAAGAAACCCTAGAGAAAGAAGAAGCTAGTAGACAACAATGGGATGCGCAAGCTCTGATAATCGACAATGCAAGAAGACGGAAGGACGCATTCGCCTCCTCTTTTCATAGAGAAGAAGTCGCCCTCGTGTGGACGATAGGGGCACGACAAGTGGATAGTGATGATTGCCCATCTCGAGGCATCACCCCTCTTTATGACCGTCATTTAGTATGGCCCTACGACACGTATCAGAAGGAGATCAGAAGAAAAGATCTGGCCACGTGGCAATATCATACTCGCTGAAATGGTTCCTCGCCATTAAGATACCATATGCGCTTTTAATGGGTGTTAGACAGCTATCATTGCCGGACCTTGGAACTCACAGGGACTTTTGGACTAATTCAAAGGACCGCCTCGGGCCAAGGAACAAATGTTTCGATTCCTCGGACCCGACAAGCTGCCAAGAGAGAAAGAATGGCAATATGGACCCTACAACTGCGTAGCTTCCTCACGTTGTACCACCAGCCTAATCAGTCAGTCACACTTCTTTCGATTAGACTTGAAAGGGAGGACTTGTGATGGGGATGAGCATCTCGCGGTGGACACGTGGCACGGGGAAGCTTCGTAGCAGGGCCCACCGAGCCAGAGCTCCGAGGCCAGACCGAGATTATCTCGGGAGAATGGATCGGAGCCTCGAGGTCAGACCGACAATCGGGCTCTCGAGACTACCTCAGGAGAACCGACACCCGAGGTTAGGCCGGGTGTTAGGCTCCCGAGACCATCTCGGTAAAACAAATGAAGACCCTGAGGTCAACTTGGGAGATGAGGTTCTTAGATTGACTCGGGAGAGTGGAGCCCAAAGATCAACATAGGAGTTAGAAAGCCCGACATCAAGTAGTCGTTCCTCTTTCTAGAATAGGAAAGTCATCGGATAATTATTGTCCGCAACGCGTGACAATTAAGGCCTTAATGATCGCAGCGGTCGTTACCAAAAGATAGGATATCTATCAAGTAACCGATGATTAAGGGACGTGGAAGAGAACGTGGGGACACGTGTGACCGAAACCTCAGATACATAAGATGCCTCGGCATCCAGGTAAAGAGGGGTAAGTTTCCGAACTGAGAGCAAACCTTGATTCCTCGTTGTCCTCCGAAAAGAAATAAGATTCTTGACTTGAGCGTCGGAGTGGGCTCCATCGAAAAATCTTCTGGTGTGTTCCCTTTAACGCTCGTGTTAATCTCGTAGGACGTAAGCATCTTCTCCCCATCACAGTCTTCATGGGTTGTGCTTTGGTGACTAGCCATCCGCATCATTCCCTTCCGGAACAAGTTTGGCGTTGTCTGTGGGAAATAATCAAAGCACCAGAAGGAGTACCGTGATGGTAGATCCGGAGGGACAACCTATCATCCTGACGAGGGAGGAGTTGGATCGTTTAGTTTCCAACGTCGTCAAAGGAGCGCTGGAATAACATCAGATCGAGCAAGCCGCCTCACGACGAGCGGTTTCAATGCAAGGCGAAATCCCAAGAATGTCTGCCTCACACCACCGAAATTGAAGATTCGTCTCGCCATCGGCGGGACCGGCAATGACAGCTCCAACGCCCCGGCGAGATTCCTTAGGACACATGGAGAGGGCACACTCCATCGTCTCTAGCGCTCTATGGCAAGAGGAAGGACCGAGGAAGATCGAGGCCTCCAAAGCCCTCATGAAGTCTCCGTCTACCCCTTTTTCTCTGAAAATCATAGCGGATCCCTTACCCAAGCAATTTTTTGTGGTCCAGGAATTACTAACTACGATGGGAAGACGGATTCGAAGGATCACATCTATAAATTTGAGAATGCAGCTCTCCTACACCAATACACAGATGGTGTGAAGTGTCGGGTGTTCTTGAACATCTTGTCAGGGGCCGCCCAAAGATGGTTTCAGAGGCTGCCCCAAGGTTCGATAAACTCTTTTCCTAGAGTTTAGAACTGTCTTCTTACACCACTTCGCCAGTAGCCGGCGATACCAGAAGACGACATTGAATCTGTTCGCCCTCAAACAGAAGGCTAAAGAACCGCTGAAGGAATATATCCAGCGGTTCAATCGTGTGGCTTAAGATGTGCCAACCGCTACTTCAAAGATCCTCATCAGTGCCTTCACGCAAGGACTCTCCGAGGGTGATTTCTTTCGGTCGTTGGTCAAGAAGCCACCAACCAGCTTCGATGACTTATTGGGGAACTCCGTCAAGCATGTCAATGTCGAAGAGGTGCAGCACGCCCACCGCAAAGATCCAGTGGGAGTCCTTGTACAGATCTCAGTACGATCCGAGAGAAGGGAACCACCCGCACCAACCCGGGCAAAAGATCCTCACTCTGGGAAGGATCACTGGGCCGGTTAGAAGAGGTTGGTGGAGACAGTCGACACCGCGGAACCCGAACCACCGAAAAAATACTGTGACTTCCATGGTAGTACGACGCACTCTACCAAGAAGTGCTACACCTTGAAGAAGAGGAGGGCTAAGGACGCGGATGTCAAGCCTCGCAAACGGTGGAATAAAGTGAGGTACCGACGGTGATCCCCTCGACGAAGCCCTTCCCCTCATCGACGACAATCAGGGGAGGACAGATCCCGACGTCGATCCCAGTCACGTTCGAGGGGAAGGAATCCGGAGATAGTGTCCCATCTATCTATCTCCCCCGAAAGAGATCCTAAGAAGGGCAAAGCCCCGGTGCGCGGGCCTCCATCAGGCCATATGGGAGTGATCTTCGGAGGGCCTACTGGAGGAGACTCTCATCGGGCATGGAAAGCACACACATATTGACTGGAGAACTACGCCATTAGGACGAGCAGCGACAAGCGCCAGGGCCCTGTAATTTCATTCTGCCCTGACGATCTGGAGGACATGGAAGCCCCCCATGAAGATACATTGGTAATCCTCGCACAGATAGATAATTACGAGGTTAAGCGCGTCTTTGTGGATATAGGTAGCTCCGTCAATATCCTGTATAAGGCGGCTCTGGACCAGATACTGATCGACGAGGATGAGCTGCATCCAGTCTCCACCCGCTCTTCAGCTTCATCGGGTATAGAGTGCAGCAGATAGGGCAGATCTCCCTGTCTCTGTCGCTAGGGGATGACATGCTGGAGAGGACGAGGAGGACGCCCTTCATAATCGTGGATGCCCCATTGTCCTACAATGCCATCCCGGGGTGTCTGGCGTTCAGCCTATTCCAGGTGGTGGTCTCAGTCTACCATCAGAAGATCAAGCTCCCGGTGGGTGATCAGGTGGCCGAAGTCAAAGGGGACCAGTTGACTTCTCGGCGGTGCTACAGTGGGGAGGTCAGGATAGAAGCCTGCAAGTACCTGAAAACGCATAAAGCATTACAAATCGACCTGACCAATCCTCGAGAAGAAGAAGGGCCTAAAGAAGAACGTA
Source organism: Boesenbergia rotunda (assembly GCA_024364735.1). Classification (NCBI taxonomy): domain Eukaryota; kingdom Viridiplantae; phylum Streptophyta; class Magnoliopsida; order Zingiberales; family Zingiberaceae; genus Boesenbergia; species Boesenbergia rotunda. The sequence continues at coordinate 69,176 of JAGFNQ010001913.1, read as the reverse complement.
GGGAGGTCGAAAGCGAAGAGGTCCAGATTCATCCTCAACAAGCAGGAGGAATCACGAGGATTGCGGCTGATCATACACCAGAGCTGAGAAGTCGTCTGATCAACTGCTTAAGGAACCATCGAGATGTGTTTGCATGGGCTACTGAAGAGATCAAAGGAGTTCCCCCCTCGCCTTGGCCAAGCATCGGTTGCGTATAACCCCGGGAGCCCAGCCGGTGAAACAAAGACGAAGACACTTTGCGCCTGAGCAGAAAAAGATCATCAGGGAAGAAGTCGCCAAGTTGCTGAAGGTCGGACATATAAGAGAAGTTCAATTCCCGACCTGGCTAGCGAATGTTGTACTTGTCCCTAAGCCCAAGGGTAAATGGCGGGTCTGCATTAATTTTTGAGATTTAAATAAGGTCTGCCCCAAAAACTGTTACCTCTTGTCTTACATTGATAGGCTAGTGGATTCTGAAGGATCGGTGTAGGCGTGCAGAGGGGGGGGGTGAATGCACTTTCTTTGATCGTTTTGATCTCTACAAAGATGTTAGCGCAGCGGAAATAATATGCAAATGAAATAACAATGCTAACAAAGTTCTTTTACTTGGTATCCACCCAGATGGGTGACTAATCCAAGGATCCACGCTACGAGCACCACTTTTCACTATCGAAAAGTCTCCTTGAGGTGGAGAAACCTTTACAGCAAAAGCTTCCTCTTATAGATGCAGAAATATAATGGAGGAAGCAAAGATCACTCTACAATTGAGCAGCACTTCGTTACTGTACGGAACCGTACATACACGTGTAACGAGGAGCTCCTTTTATAGGTGAAAAGGACAGATTCGCAGTCTATCCAGACTCGCACCAGTCGACTGCCCCGAGGGCAGTCGACTGACCCGATATTAAATGTCATCCAACGGCTAGCAAACAGCTAGCCAACGGCTAGTTTTGGGGTATACCAGTCGACTGGCCCAAGGCCAGTTGACTGGTCTGAAGCTGCGAACTTTCTGTGGGTTTTGGCAGTCGACTGCCTCTGGGCCAGTCGACTGCCCTGCCTCCCAGCTCAGCTCCAGCCACTCCGAACCTTCTCCTTCGCGTGTGCCTTCAGGTCTGCTCCCTTGGCTCGCCCCTTGAAGTCCTCTTCCTCTGGCTATCGTCCCTCGGATGCGCACGCAAACCTTCCCTTGGCTTGCCTCCATGCCACCCTTCACGTGTGCCCTTTGAAGTCCACTTCCCGGCTTGCCCTTGGAGCTCTCCTCCCTCGGCTCTCGTCCCTCGGATTGGTCCACCAAGTGTGATTCTCCAAGTCCTGCAAACTCAATCACACAAATCAAATACAACATAACACTCTAACTTTAAACCTATTCGCCCACACATCAAAACCATGATCTTCCAATTATTTAAGGGTCGATTGCCTCAACAGATTCTACCTCTAGCTGTGATTTCATTTCGATGTTGGATGCTTATTAGGGGTACTACCAGGTTCCCCTCGCTCGGGAAGACCAAGAGAAGGTCAATTTCGTGTCGGTCGATGGTACCTACTGTTACAATGTCATGTCATTTGGGTTGCGCAATGCAGAGGCAACCTATTAGTAAATAATGGATAAGATCTTTCGCCACCAAATCGGGAGGAATATTGAAGTATATATGGATGATATCCTGGTCAACACAGAGAAGGGAAAATACATGATAGCTGACCTAGAGGAAATAATCGTCACCTTGAGGGCCAACAAGCTGAAACTGAACCCCGCTAAGTGTTTGTTTGGGGTGAAGAGTGATCGGTTCCTTGGGTACATGGTGACAGAAAGAGGGATTGAGGCTAACTCAGAGAAAGTACAAGCTATTCTCGACATGCCATCCCCTCGCAATTTCAAAGAGGTATAACAACTGAATGGCAGAATTACAGCTCTATCTCGGTTCATCTCCAAATCTGCTGATAGAACCTTGCTATTCTTCAAAATTCTAAGGAAGGTTGTTAAGTTCGATTGGGATGATCAATGCAAGAAAGCTTTCATGGATTTAAAAGCATACATCACTGAGCTCTCCATCCTCTATAAGCCGTTAGAGGGAGAAACGTTGTTTGTCTACTTGTCCGTGACTGAACAAGTCGTGGGTTCTGCACTCATTCGGGAAGAGGTACTACTCAGTAACCAATCTACCTCTTCGGGCATCTCCTGAAGGGTGCAGAAACTCGGTATAGTACCCTGGAGAAGCTGACCTATGCTTTGGTACTGATGGCCCGAAGACTGAGGTCGTATTTCTTGGCACATCTAGTGGTGCTGCTCACCAATAGCCCACTTGGGCGCATCCTCACCAACCCCGAGGCTTCAGGACGACTGATCAAGTGGACGACAGAGTTGAGCGAGTATGTGATTGAGTACCACCCCCGTACTGCTATCAAGGCATAAGCTCTAGTTGATTTTATGCTCGAAGCTGTCCCAAGACTTGAAGTCGATGGAGTATGAAAAATCTACGTTGATGGTTCCTCCAACAACAAGAACAACGGGGTCGGAGTCCTAATGATTTCCCCCAGAGGAGATGTATTGCAACTATCTATCCGACACCACTTACGGGCCACCAATAATGAAGTCGAATATGAGGCGATCTTAGCGGGGCTACAAGCGGCCAAGCAAGTAGGAGTTTCTTGGGTTATCTTACACTCAGACTCTTAGCTCGTGACTCAGCAGATAAAAGGCGAGTTCGAAATTCAGAGTGAGTGCCTACAAAGGTATGTGCCCATCTATGAGCAACTGAGGTCCTCTTTCACCGAGGTTGTTCTGCAGAAGATATCCCGAGCTGACAATGTCAAGGTAGATGAGTTAGCCAAATTGTAACGCCCACCCTTCCCGCCTTACGATGTAGGCGAAAGGCGGCGCTACGCGAACATACATATACGCATATGGAGATCTTAATGCAGCGGAATAATTTAAAACTTCATACATATGCGTCTAAACCATGCAATTAAAACTTGAATCATGTTGACATATCTTAGCTATCATTCTTAAATATGGTTACTTGGTAAACTAGCATTGTCGTAACATAAAAAAAAGTAAGACATAGCATGTGAGACATAACATTCTTGAACATGCTTGCATTAAACATAACTTATCCTACCATCAAGCTTAAAGCCAACATATTGTTCTAAACGAACACATCATGGTATAGCATGTTAACATCATAATTTAGCAATGATAAGTATAGCAATAAAGCATGATATAGTAATCAACATAAGTTGTTCATAAGCAACATAAGTAATAAAATTTTCCTAGTAAGTTGTTCTTTAGGAAAACCATCATAAAGTATAACATGAAAACTAAAGATGACAATGCAAAACATAAGACATATGATAATTATGAGTAATAGGATCTTTTTCTTTTTCTTTTGTCATGTCACTGCCACACACACACTTGCCCCTCCTACTGCTTCCCTTAGCTTAGTATTCTCTTGCTTGATCTGCGGTATAAGAAAATAAAACTTATAAGCACATAGGCTTAGTAAGACCCTTTCCTACTCACTAAAACCATACGTCACATATAGTTAATGGAAAGGGCATAACATAGAAAGTGTAATATAAAACAAAAGCATATCATGAGAAGGTATTCATAAGGCATTTGACATGAGGAGGCATATAGATGTACATGAAAACATATAATCATATAGAAGTGCTTAACATGTAATGAAAATGCATAGAGCTCATGGCATAAGAAGTACTTGACATAAAATATAAGCACATAAAATACTTAATATAAAGAAGTTCTTGATATAAAACATAAGCATATAAAATACTTGACATGGAATAGATGCATAACATGAGAGATAAGTGCATAAAATGATTAGCATGAGTTAAATGCACATAACATAAGGATGCTTATTTGAAAATCATAATTATAAGTACTTAAACATAAATCTCAACATCAAGGGGGGCCCCGGCTTGTACCACATACATCCATCATTTGCGTGCATCCCTAAGTAAATGCAAGGTAGCTAGTCTCGACCTACTAGGGTACTAAGCTACCTTCAACCTAGGGACAGCTACGGTAGTCCAGAACCGAGGCTTTCTAAGGAGCTCATCCCTGTTGGACAGCTACGGTAGTCCCAGAACCGAGGCTTTCTAAGGAGCCCATCCCTTGGACCTTACTTGGGTCCGGTACAAGCCCATCCATAAAGTAAAATAGCTTCACATGCTTCTTTTTACATCATAAGAAATGCTCTTGGCATTTCATCATTCATAGAACTTACATAGCATAATTAAAGACATAAACATGATCTTAATACATGAAGCATGGTATAAAGCATACTTAGCATTTCATCATTCATAGTTAATGTATAACATCATTATGCCTTAAAGACACAAACATAGACTTGATTCATAAGGTATGTCATGCACACATCATTATGCCTTAGAGGCATGAACATCATCTTAATTCATAAGGCATGACATACATACATAATTATGCCTTAAAGGCATAAACATCATCTTAGTTCATAAAGCATGCATGATCATGGTACATAAGGTAAGCATGTATAGATAAGTTTTTACATACATGGTACATATCACATAGCATACATGATCATGGTATCTATCATAAAGCATGCATGGGTAGGATCCATATAAACATGATACATACTACATAGGTTCATGACATTCAACATAAAACATGCGTAGGTGTACATAACCATAATATATATATCATAATATATATGTTCAAGACATTTAACATAATGCATGCATATTCTACATAAACATGATGCATACTTCACAACATATGTGTTCATGGTATATGGTTTAAAACATCCATGAATAAAACTTACTAAAACATGGCACATAACATAAGCATACAAGGTCGTGATGCATAGCACATAAAGTTAGGGTTTAGGCACCATAAAATTCATACAACATACTTGAACATATATTTACATCATAATGAGCCATAAGCAAGTACACTTGAAACCTTAGCCTAACCCAAACCTTAGACTTAGGTGCTTGGCCGAAAGTTTGTAAATGAAAGTCCCATTATTCAAGCAACATGTGAGGTACCATAACTAAAGTAACGCCATAGGAAGCCATTAGAGCACATGATTGGGATACAATACATACAATGCCATAGGAAGCCATTAGAGCACATGATTGGGGCTAACCCTAATTCCTAGCATGAAATGGGTCTTGGCCGAAAGTTGTAGGGTGAAAATCCCCCTTTATTCAAGCAACATGTTATATATCATATGATGGGAAGAACATTAACAACATAATTAAGTAGAAATCTAACTCATAGCATGCTAAAGAGGGTTTGGCCGAAACCCTAGAGGGGTCACAAGGATATGAAAAATTCGTATAACACAATTAACATCCATTGTATCATAGGGAATCATAATAAGCATGCTTGGAGGGTTAGATCTAATCCTAACAATGAAAATAGGAGGGGGCCGAAACTTCATAAGGGGATTTGGGTGCTACAAAAATTCCACAACTCACAATTTATTCTTATTTTATCATGAGAAAGCATTAGGAAGTATAAGTGAGATTTTAACATCATCCCAAGCCCTAAAATGGTGCTTGGCCGAAACTTATAAGGAGCCCTAATTCCATAGTTTTCTCAACATAGATCCCAAACAAATCTTAAATCAAGAAAGAAAACATAAAAGCTATTATACCATAGGTGAGGGAATCTTACCTCTTGTTGTCTTGGTTATAAACCTTAAATAGAGAAAAAGTGAAGACCTTCTTGACCTTAGAACACTCCTTGCCCTTGTAGCCTTGTAGGAAACCTTGGATCTTCAAGAGGGAGTCCTCTTGTAAAGTTTTCCAAGGGGAAAACCCTCTTGTGAGTCACGGCAAGGAGGAGGAAGAAGAGGGGAAAGGAAGAGTCTTGGTGGAAGAAAAAAAGGAGAAAAATAACTTAAGTGCCTCTTCACTTCTCATCCATCTCTTTTATACTAAGTGAAGGGGCATGGTGCCTCTTCACATGGTGCCTCTTCAAGAGGTGCCTCTTCACTTCCTTTAGCCTCAACTAAAATCTTCTTTCTTTTCCAATAGCACTCCCTTGCTAGGTGAATTGGTTAGTACATGCATGATGAGGCTTTGCCTCTATTCTAGGTCCAAGGTTCAATCCTTGGTGCATGCACTTTCTTTTTATTCCATTTACTCTTATTTTTGGCAAGGCCCGTATAAGAACCCACCAAGAGTTATGCTAATATTCCTAATTGGAACTCATTTCTATTTATGTTAAAATTCTACCCAAGGTCCACTAATAGCCATGGTACTAGAAGGGCCCATGTAAGGCTCATTAGTACTTAGCTTTTTAATCCATATAAGAAATCATGCTAAGGTTCATGCTAGTATTCATATGTTATTCAAAAATCCATATAGGCATGATTAATATTTTAAAGAAAAATATTGAGAGGATTTTACGGGCGTTACACAAATTGGCAAGCTCTATTACATCATGGATGCTGGACGAGCCCAGTGCTCCAGAAGGAACGGTGGCCCAGATCGAAGAAGAGGCCGCTGACACTGCATTACCCGACTAGAGAGAGCCTATCTGGAGTTCTTACGCAGTGGAGCTATGCCGACGGGTGATAAGGAAGTTCGGCTTTTCTGTCGCAGGGCTTCCAAGTTTATGTTGGTCGGGGAGCAGCTATATAAAAGAGTCTTTGCCTGACCTTTACTCAAGTACATTGGTCCAGGGGAAGTCGACTACATCATGTGAGAGATTCACGAAGGCATATGTGGGAGCCATATTGGGGGAAGATCCATGGCTAGGAAGATTATCCTGGCTGGATACTTTTGGCCCACGCTGCAAGCAGATGTCGTCAAATTTGTGGCTGGATGCGAGGCCTGTCGAAAGCATCATCATATCATGCATCACCCGACGGAACTACTTCGAACCTCGACTGTTTCCTGCCCCTTCGATCAGTGGGAAATGGACATTGTGGGTCCTTTTCTGATCGGACCTCAGCAGAAGAAGTTCCTATTGGTACTGGTCGACTACTTCTCAAAATGGGTTGAAGCTGAACCTCTTGCACACATCACGGAGGCTTTCGTGATGAAAATCCTATGGAAGGATATAGTCTGTAGGTATGACATTCCTTATAAGTTGGTGTCGGATAATGATAGACAATTCGCAGGGCGCAAACTCAGAGAGTGGTGTTAAGGACTGGGTATTCACAAAGCCTTCACTTCAGTAGCATATTCACAAGGCAATGACCAAGCATAAGTGGTCAACCGGGAGATTATTAGGGGGCTCAAGATAAAGCTGGACCACGTCGGAGGCAGCTGAGTCGAAGAGCTCCCAAGCATTCTATGATCATACCGCACCACTCCTAAAGAAGGAACAGATCAAAGTCCTTTTAATTTGGTGTATGGAGGGGAAGCGGTAATTCCGATGGAGATAGACGATGAGTTAGTCCGGCGGCAACACTACAACAAAGAAGACAATGATCAGGAATGCCTGATTAACCTGGACCTGGTCGCAGAAGTGCGAGACAAGGTAGCCACCTGACTAGTTGCATATCGGCAGCGTATGCAGCAAGCGTACAATCGCTGAGTGATCACCCAAACTTTTCAAGTTAGAGATAAGGTCTGGAAAAGAATCAAGCCGGTCAGCGACCCCGGAAAGCTCGAGCCGCAGTGGAGCGGACACTACATCATCATCAAAAAGCTCATTGGAGGTAGCTATTACCTACAAGACGACGAGGGTAAAAAGTTGGATAGGCCATGACATGTCAATCACCTCCAGCCATATCATACTCGGTGAGCCTTGTGAGATATAATATGTATTTGCATGCATGTTTGTACTGCTTTGCAACTTCAGTAATGAAAGAAACAAATGAAATGTCTCATCAAGATCTGATCCAATAGCTTGAAGATCCTATCATCTCGTGGTGCCGAGGATGCCCGAGATGAGTAGGCCTGGTCGTGGTGCCGAAGATGTCTGAGATGAGTAGGCTTAGTTGTGGTGCCAAGGTTGCCTGACCAGGAGGAGCATAAACTCCTACCATCTCATGGTGCTGAGGATGCCCGAGATGAGTAGGCCTGACCGAGGTGTCGAGGATGCTTGACTAGGAGGACTTGAAGATCCTACCATCTCGTGGTGCCGAGAATGCCCGAGATGAGTAGGCATGGTCGTGGTGCCGAGGATATCTGACCAAGAGGAGCATAAACTCCTACCATCTCATGGTGCTGAGGATGCCCGAGATGAGTAGCCCTGGTCGTGGATGCCCGACCAGGAGGAGCATAAACTCCTACCATCTCGTGGTGCCAAGGATGCCTGAGATGAGTAGGCCTGGCCGAGGTGTCGAGGATGCTCGGCCAGGAGGACTTAAAGATCCTACCATCTCGTGGTGTCGAGGATGCCTGAGATAAGTAGGTCTGGTCGTGGTGCCGAGGATGCCAGACCAGGAGGAGCATAAAATCTCTACCGTCTCGTGGTGCCGAGGATGCCCGAGACGAGTAGACTGGCTAAGGTGTCGAGGATGCCCTGCCAGGAATAGGTGAAGCTCGTACCATCTCGTGGTGCCAAGGATGCCCGAGATGTGTGGACCTAGTCGTGGTGCCGAGGATGCCTAAGAAGAGTGGCCTGGCCGAGGTACCAAGGATGCCTGGCTAGGAACAGGTGAAACTCTTATCATCTCGTGATGCCGAGGATGTCCGAGATGTGGGGACCTAGTCGTGGTGCCAAGGATGCCCGACCAGAAGCAGCCTAAATCTCTACTATCTTGTGGTGTTGAGGAGGCCCAAGGTGTGTGGACTTAGGCGTGGTACCGAGGATGCCCGACCAGGAATAGACGAAATCCCTACAGTCTCGTGGTTTCGAGGATGCCCAAGATGTGTAGACCTGGATGAGGTGCCGAGGATGCCTGACCAGAGACGAGTAAGCTTGAGCACGACTATGAGGAAGTGCTGCCGGGAAGAGATTGGACTATATCATCTGGAGTTGCAGACGACACCAGAGGTACATCGACCTGGGCGAAGTGTTGAATAGGCCGAGTCCTGTCCTTGCCCGTGCAGGCGATTAGCCACACATTAAATCCTTGTCTCTCTCCTGAGGTTAAATCTCGTGTATGTAATGGAGTCTATATGGGAGAAGAGGCGAGGAAGGATAGACAGCGAGCAACGAGATATAGAAAATGAATATATTTCATTTATAGGCGAAGGTTACATTTGGAATACATCCAATCAAGCACAGAAGACCAACATAAGATGGAATTACATTTGAAGAAAAAGACACAGAAGACAAATACACTTCATTCAATTCATAGTATATCTCACAAAGTACAGAAGGTCAAAAGAGAGTGAGACAGAAGACAAATATGTTCAAGAAAAGGGGCAGAAGATAAATGCATATTATTCACACTTGGAGCACAGAAGAAAATAGTATAAAAGTATTTCATTCAAAATTGCGGATTACATCTAGGATACATTCAAAAGCAAAAGATACAAGAGAAAAGAAAAAAAAATACATATAAAAGACAACACAGGTTTGGGAAGAGCCCCTATAGTTTTTTGTCCTTAGCGGGGAGCTCATCCCAAACTTGGCCAACGCTCATGAAGCTCAGGTCCACCTCCGGGTTCAACACTTTAGCTCTCTGGAGTTGCTGGATGGCATCGTTAAAGCCTTGTTTCAGGCGCTTCATGACATGTTCAGCCAAGATATCGCCAAATTCGTCAGATTGGAGGAACCTGACCTTGAACTTGACCTCGACCTCTGCCTGCCAGGATACTTCGTCAGCCTTGTGTTGTTGCAGTTTTGCCACGGCTTCATCCTAAGCAGCCTTCAGTCTGACCACCTCAGAGGACATCTGATCTCAGTCTTCCAGGGCTTCCTTGAGCCTCTCTGAGGTGGCCAACAATTCAAAGCTAATCCGGGCGACGTCCTCTTGTAGGTCGGATATGTGAGCAGCAACAGCCACTATCACTGTTTCTTTCTTGGTCAACTGGTGTGCCTGCTCTTGGATCCGACCATTCAAGACTTCCGCAGATGACTCCAGGAGGTGGACGTCCCCGGATAGCTTCTTCTCCAGGGATTGGAGTCGCTCCCGCTCCTGGGTCAGGCGAGGCACGTCATCGGAGAGGGCCGTCACCCTCTTTGATAGCAGTTGCTCCCGGTGGCGAGTGCTAAGGATGGATGCTTCCGAGCTTGCAGGGCATCCAGGTAGTGGTTTACCTTGGCACGTAAATTCCTGCTGACCTTTAGTTGCATCCAATCCCTCCTAGCTCCTGAGCTTGGAAGACCTCCGCCTCCAACTCGGCCACCCATTGGCGCAAGGACTCGGTCTCTTGCTCATGAGACATCCGTCGACCCAAGGCGAGACACTCGGAGGCGGCCTGACACAAGAAAAATAAATGTCAGAAGATGAGACAATGAACTAAAATGAAGGCACTGAGAAACTTACCTTTAGAAGAGTTTCATACAAGCTGGTAACGACCCCTGCTGAGGGCATCCCTTCGAGGGATGTTTCATGTTCCTCGGTGTGCCTCCGCATAAGGCCCTGGCTACGGGGGGATGGTATTTCGGAAGTGGACCCGGAGCCGTGAGGAAGTCGAGGTAGGAGGCACGGTGGAGAAGTAGGTACACTAGAGGGACCGAATACGCCGTCGTCGGTGCTGGAGGACTCCTCGTTGACCAGGAATTTCCCCGTCGGCAGCTCCTTAAGTTGGACTGGTTGGAAGCCCTTAGTCGCTGCCTTCTCGGCCGCCCTTACCTTGCGGCGCAGGCGGGTACTGGTGAGCAAGGGCTCGCATGGTCTCATCACTTTGCCCTTAGTGCTGCCGGAGTCCCCGGGGACACTGGGGTGAACTTCTATTTCTTCCTATGTCACAGTGGTGGTTGGTGCCACCCCCCGGAAGTGCTAGGAGAGAGGGATGTGATCCTCCTCTTCCTCGGCAGGCTTGGCCGAATGGGGCCTTTTCCATTGGTTAGCTGAAGGGATCATGGGTTTTCGGTGGTGGTCCCGTACATCGCTCTCCTCCTCCACTCCCTCCTCGGCAGACCAAGATGATGCGCGACCGTTTGGTAGATGGTCGGCTGGCCTTCCCAGTGGGCTTTGGCGCCACCGCAGAAGCCTGAACTGGCAGGGTCTTGTCGCCCCTTCCTCCTCAGCGGGAACAGAAGATGGGGCAATCTCCTGAATGCCAGAGGGCCTGGAAGTGGTCAGCTCCTCGCTTAGAATCTGCTCAGGGTCCTCGGAAGATTCGGATGAGGAGGGGAGAGCAGCGGGAGGAGGAGCCAAAGCCTGTTCGCCCGCAAGCTCCCATTTGAGAAGCTTGTTCATGGCCCGGGAAAGCATAATGTTTTCTGCAACACAAATAACAAAACGTCAGTTAGCATAGATAAGTGATAAATGAAACAGTGCACTTACGAAGGTCAGGGCTGAGACGGGTGACTTTGGGACTTATCCTAGCCCGGTAGAGAAGCTCCTCACAAGAAACCAGGCTGGGTCCATGGAACTCCATCCTAGTCAAAATACTTTGGCTCGCTGGTACCTCAGATCTCTCTAGAAATCGCCTAGGTCAGGTGACAAAGGTAGATCCTCACGCCAACGTGTCAGACAAAACGAGCGCTCGGCGAGTTGGATGAAGAAAAAGCGCTCATTCCATTCCTTATGGGAGGAAGGGAGGCTTCTAATGAATTTATGGCTTGGACGAGGGGTGAAACTAAAGGCCCCTTTAGATGCTAAGTTTGGAAGGAAGAAATAATGGAAGGAACGGGGGGTCAAGGGTATGTCGAATAATTTGAAGAGAATGAATGCCCCGCCCATGTGGGCGAAGGAATTTGGGGTCATCTAATGCAAAGGCACATTAAAATATTGGGAGATGGTCATGAAGAAGGGAGGGATTGGAAAACGGAGGCTGAATTCTACTTGCCCTAAGAAAAAGATGAAAAAATCTAAAGGAGGCTCTATGAGGGATTGGTCAAGGCTGGGAATCCTAACCTCTAGGTCCGCCGGAATGTCGTAGGCCTCACAGGCGACTCTCAAAGTGGTGGACTTAAGCTTTGGTGAACCGGCCTCATACCACTCCGAATGATAAACCTTCTTCTCTTCAGGCTTTCCCTTCTTACCTTGGTCTCTCTTCCCTTTTCTCTCCTTGCTCATGTCTCCGAATGAAAGAGGGAGAAGAAGATGGAAGGTGAATGAAACTTACGTGTGGAGAAGAAACCCTAGCGAAAGAAGAAACTAGTAGATAGCAGCGGGATGCGCGAGCTCTGATAATCGACATGCAAGAAGATGGAAGGATGCTTTCACCTCCCCTTTTTATAGAGAAGAAGCCGCCCACGTGTGGACAATAGGGGCACAACAAGTGGACGGTGATGATTGTCCATCTCAAGACCTCACCCCTCTTTATGGCCATCGTTTGGTATGGCCCTGCGGCGCATATCAGAAGGAGATCACAAAGAAAAGATCTGACCACGTGGCAATGTCATACTCGCTGAAATGTTTCCTCGCCATTAAGATACCCCATGCACTTTTAATGGGTGATAGACAACTATCATTGCCGGACCTCGGAACTCACAGGGACTTTTGGACTAATTCAAAGGACGACCTGTTGGGACCGGGTGCATGTTGACAAGGATACGGGTTCGTAAAATTTTATAAAATTTTTACGTGCAGCGGAAGAATTAGCATAAAATAATTTCTCAAATTATTTTAACCACGTATCTAGCATGCAACCTTATGATGTGTGGACATGATCATAAATTAAAACTTTGCGGAAAAATAAACTAATTTACTTTGTACCTCGCGTAACTCGAAGAAAGGGACGAGATCCAACCGTAGCGTCCCTTTGAAGCTCTGCCTCTATTCGTGTCCACGCTGAGTTCTCTTCGGGATGACTTCGCAAAGCCACGAGTTTTGTGTCGACGAGAACTACTAGATTCTCCAAAGACACAACTAGAATATCAAGAGAGAAGAAAGGAAACTAACCACCAAGAAACGGAATCTAAATTCCAGGAAGGAAGGAGACGCGATCCGCTTCTTCTTCTTCTTCGGCACGAACTTGGTGGAGGAAACTCACGGGCACCCTAGGTGCTTGCGCCGGCCCTAGGGGAGGAGAGAGAGCCGGCCCTAGAGAGATAAAGGGTGCCGGCCCTAGAGAGAGAGAGAGAGAGATAGAGAGAGAGAGGGAGAGAGTTAATCTCTTGATCAATCTATTAAGGAAATCAAGCCTAGCCTTGGTTCCTTTATATAATAGCCTCTCCCTTGCCAAGTCTCCCCTTTAACGGAATTTTTCATAAAAAATTTATCCTATAAATTTTCTTTATGAATTATTCCGTTTAAACCAAGTTTTATTATAACTAATTTTATAATAAAACAAATACATCTCTCCTTTTATTATGGAATAAATTTTACAAGAAATTTATAAATTTTCTTATTATGGAAAAATCAATTCATAATTGATTTTATAAAATTAAAATAAATCATTCCATGGATCATTTTAATTTCCATAAAAAAGAATAAATTTCTATAAATTTCTTTATATAAATTTCTTTATACAAATTTATTTATCCATAATTTATAAAACAAATCGCACTTGATTTATTTTATAAAATAAACCAAATAAATTGGTTTTCTCTTTTATTGTGGCCGGCCAAACCAAAGAGGGTGGGCACCCTCTTTGGCCGGCCACTTCAAGCCCAATCCCTTGCGAATTAAACTCATTTAATTCGCCCGATAAACCTTCAAAAGACTTAGCCATTTTAAGCTTCCATTGCGCCTTTGATTAATTCAGATTCGACTTATTTCTCTTGATTGGAAAATCTAATTTTCAACTCGTTTTAAATCCCTCGGATTACTCGTAGTGCGTGTGACTAAATAGGCTTTCGATTTATGTTGGCCGTCTATAATCAACTAATTATAGAACGATCATGAGTGGCACCTAGTAGTACATCATGACCCCCAATTAATCGAAAGATCAACGGTTGACCTCAGAAGTAATTCTGAAACTCTTCAGCAGCTCTAATGAATCGTGCCCCATTCCCTTCACCATCTTATACCCACTTGGTTCAGGACATGGTCTGTGTGTGTCAGTCCCCACTAGACTGACTACGTCACACCTAGCCCAAGTAGTGTCTTTCTCGTCCTTTGGATTTCTAATTACTCTCATGTATTTAAGAGACTCATACTCTAAACATGATATGCTCTGGCCAGAGGCTTTGAGTAAGAATCCGACGATAGGCCTGGGTATACATCTCCTCGCAAGGAGTGGTGAATCTTTTGTAGGCTGTTCAAACATCTTCGGGCACTTCGGCTTATACCCAATCATCCTGGGTCCACACCTCCTTGGAGATGCTTGCTTAAGATGTTAAAGTATAAGTCTCCATGACCAAGATGACTTGAACACCACAAGTCAAAGGAACATCGCACTTAAGCTGCAGTAAGAACTTCACTGACATATCTATATAGATTACCATATGAAGTTTTACAGCTAGTCACTCCAATGAACTAGTTCCCTTAACTAGCATCCATGTTTATCTCCGGACATCCCAATGTCACCAGCCAGTGAGAATCAGCTGATTAGAGAATAACCCATGCTAGTCTCAACAGAATTGATAGTGTCCGTATTTATCAATTCATCGACTAGGGATATTTTCAATACTTCACAATTGCACATGTAGAGATAATCACTAGTTGTGATCCCATCACAAATTCTCTTATGCTGTGAATTGTATTGCGGACATTCAGTAGATGAGTTTAAGATCCCAATCAAATACATAAATATGTATACTCAAATAGTGAATTTTCATTTATTAAAATAAATGTTTACAATCATAAGGCGATTGCCTTAGGACACTTCTCTCATAATACTAACAAACTCCCACTTGGCCTAATGCCAATCGCTACGGTATCCAATACCACAGGCTCTAACATGATCCTTAAACTTGCTCTGAGGCAAGGCCTTAGTTAAAGGATCCGCTAAATTCCTTTCAGTGGGATTTTTCTCAATTTGTATATTATTCCTACTTATAATCTCTCTGATCAGATGATAGCGGCGAAGCACGTGTTTGGATCGCTGATGAGACCTTGGTTCCTTTGCTTGTGCAATAGCTCCATTGTTGTCACAATAAACTGGTATTGCTTCATCAATGGTTGGAACCTCACCAAGTTTTGAGACAAACTTCTTGATCCAGACTGCTTCCGTGGTAGAATCCGCTACGGTGTCTTGTTTGGAACTCTTCCAACTTATTGCGCCTCCATTCAAAGTAAATACGTATCAAGACTGAGATTTGGAGTCATCCTTATCTGTCTGGAAACTGGCATCTGTATACCCACGTATTACCATATCTCCTTCTCCATATGTTAGGAACACATCCTTTGTTCTTCTTAAGTACTTAAGGATTGTTTTGACAGCCGCCCAATGATCCATTCCTGGATCCGACTGGTATCTGCTTGTGACGCTCAGAGCATACGATACATCGGGCCTAGTACATAACATAGCATACATGATAGATCCTATCGCGGATGCATAGGGAATCTTATTCATGCAAATCCTCTCGTCTTCTGTGCGCGGACACATAGACTTTGAAAGGTTGATTCCATGCCTGATGGGAAGGTAACCTTTCTTGGATTCCGACATGCTAAACCCTTTTAGCACTCGGTCTATATATGTAGACTGCGAAAGACCAAGCAACCGTTTTGATCTATCTCTATAGATTCTAATCCCAAGGATATAGGTTGCTTCTCCCAGGTCTTTCATGGAGAAAGTTTTGGACAACCAAATTTTAACTGTCTGTAAAACTGATATATCGTTTCCTATAAGTAATATGTCATCGACATATAATACTAGGAATACGACTGCACTCCCACTAACCTTCTTGTACACACAAGGTTTGTCAGGATTTTGTGAGAAATCAAACTCTTTGATTGTCTCATCAAAACGGATGTTCCAGCTCCTAGATGCTTGCTTCAGTCCATATATGGATCGTCGAAGCTTGCATACTTTGGTTTTATCAACCGATGTGAAACCTTCAGGTTGTATCATGTATACATCCTCAAGCAGGTTTCCATTAAGGAAAGTTGTTTTCACATCCATTTGTCATATCTCATAATCATAATGAGCTGCTATGGCCAGGAGCATCCGAATGGATTTAAGCATAATTACCTTCCATGTCGGTTTTCTTCTTGAAAACCCACTTGCACCCTATGGGCATAATCCCTTCAGGTGGGTTAACCAAGTCCCATACTTGATTTTCGTACATGGAATCCATTTCCGACTTCATGGCTTCAAGCCATTTGTCCCTTTCTGAACTTTTCAGAACATCTTCATAACTGATAGGTTCGTCATCGCTTATGAGTAACACGTCGTTCGATTCACTTATGAGAAATCCATATCTATCTGGAATATTGCGTGTCCTATCAGACCTACGAAGGGGTGGTGTTGTTTTAGGTTCAACTGATAGCTCATCATTATGAGTTATTAGTTGTGGGTCTTGACTAGGTGTCTCTGTAATGTCTATTGGAGTTTCTTGAACTTCATCAAGTTCAATGTCACTCCCACTGTTTTCTTGTAAAAGAAATTCTTTTTCCAGAAATACAGCATGCCTTGAAACAAACACCTTTTATTCCAAGGGATGATAGAATTGGTAACCCTTCGTTTCCTTAGGGTATCCAATAAATAGACATTTATCAGACTTAGCATCCAATTTGTCAGATATAGTCCGCTTCACATAAGCAGGACAATCCCATATCTTAAGGTGAGTTAAGTGAGGTTTCTTACTATTCCATGTCTCATATGGAGTAGTAGAGACTACCTTGGTCGGGACTCTGTTTAGCAAGTAAACAGCTGTCTTAAGTGCATAGCCCCAAAAGGATTTTGGAAGAGTTGCATGATTCATCATCGACCTAACCATATCCATCAAGGTTCGGTTGCGCCTCTCAGATACACCATTATGCTGTGGTGTATACGGCGGAGTCTATTGGGACAATATCCCATTGTCCCTAAGATAATCTTGAAACTCTTGACTTAAGTATTCACCACCCCGATCGGATCGAAGTATCTTAATACTTTTGCCAAGCTGTTTCTCTACTTCATTTCTGAACTCTTTGAATTTCTCAAAAGCTTCAGATTTGTGTTTCATCAAGAACACATACCCGAATCGTGAGTGATCATCGATAAAGGTGATGAAGTAGCTATAGCCTCCTTGTGCAAGAGTTGACATTGGTCCACATACATCAGTATGTATTAGACCAAGCAATTCTCCCACTGGATTACCTTTTCCGGAAAAGGGTAATTTGGTCATCTTGCCTTTTAAGCATGATTCGCATGTATCAAATGAACCGGGTTCAAATGATTCCAAAATTCCACATCGGTGTAATTTGGTCATGCGTTTCTTACTTACATGGCCAAGACGACAATGCCAGGTGTAGGAGTCTATTCGATTATCTATTCGAGCACGTTTGTTGCTAACTTCGATATTGAAAACGTCACCGGATAAATCTAACGTGTAGATACCATTGCACAAAGTTCCATTCCCATAAAGAACGCCATTTAAAGTTATGTAACAACAATTGTTACTAAAAGTTAAATGATAACCCTTTTCATTCAAACATGAAATAGATACAATGTTCTTTATTAACGAAGGAACAAAATAACAATTATCCAATTCTAAGACACGTCCAGTGGGGAGCTTTAGCAAATATGTTCCGATGGCAACAGCAGCAATCTTTGCTCCATTTCCAACTCGCAAATTCGCTTCTCCTTTGACGAGTCTTCTTCTATTCCTTAGCCCCTGTATGTCATTACATATATGTGAGCTACACCCAGTATCAAGTACCCAGGTATTTGAGGAAATAGAGTGACATTCAATAACGAAGATACCTGAAGAGGATGGGGCATCGGATGCCTTTTCTTCAAGGACTCAAGATAAACCTTGCAGTTTCTTCGCCAGTGACCCTCCTTGCCACAATGATGGCAAGTTCCTTTTGGTTTCTTTTCAGTCTTTTTGGCCTTTTTCTTCTTCCCTTTATTCTGTTCTTTGGCCTTCCTCTTAGAACCTTTCTTCGAGGAACCAACTAACAGTACCGTCTTTTGATCCGGCTTTACAGAAGGCTCCACAGTCTTCAGCAGGTTGAGCAACTCAGGAATGGTAGTCTCTAGTTTGTTCATCCGATAGTTCATCACAAATTGTGAATAACTTTTGGGCAAACAACTCAGAATTAAGTCAATACTTAGTTCATGATCCATTGCAAAACCGAGTGTGCTCAGTCGCTCAATGTACCCCAACATCTTTAACACAAACTGCGAGGCAGAAGTGCCTTCCTGCATCTTAGTGGTGAAGAGGAGTCTGGAGACTTCGAACCTTTCGGATCTCGTCTGCTCTTCAAACAACTCATAAGATGGAAGATGATGGTATAAGCATCCATATGCTCATGCTGCTTTTGCAGCTCAGGTACATAGAGGCTAGCATGATGCAACTCGCAAGTTCAGAATCGGTCACATGTTTCTGATAGGCCATTAGCTGGTCTGGAGTTGCACCTTCTGAGGATGGTTGGGAAGTTGATCTTCAAGGACATATGCAAGCTTCTCTGCCTTGAGGACTATCCTCAGGTTTCGAAGCCAGTCCATGAAGTTTGGCCCAGTCAGTTTATTGGTGTCCAAAATGGAACGCAAGTTTAGAGAAGACATGATCGAGTGATTAACCTAGAAATACAAATTGAGCTTATGTGAGAAGAATGATAAAGAATGTATCAATATACATTAATTAAAAATCCTATTTATTTTTCAAATTGAATAACCCTTTTTATCAATTCGGGAGATTGTAGGAACATCTCCAAATAGGTTGATATCCAACCATAGATAAGAACAACCATGGCTGTGGCCATCAAGTTATTCTTAGCTATGAAGGTAGGTAATTATACCGATTACATATCACATATATGTAACTATCACTTTATGCTATCAACTAATTGAATGTTTGCATAAATCATTGGGTTGTTAACTCATTAACAAGTATGCGACATTATACATAGCACCCAACTGCACCTCTCTTTGCATCGACCTTGGCTGTGGCACAACAAATCGATGCTCCAAGCTTAAGGCTGACCCATTAATCAAGAAATAGTTTTAATATGGTTGGAGCTCATTCAACCGTTTAGTCAGGCTTGGATGTGTCCAACAACCAAAACTAAGGATTGACCTCTGACTCCAACTATATTATTCATAAACTAATTCCATGGTTTGAACATGTTGAGGTTCAAGCCGGGCATGGATGTGTCCATCAACCCAAACGAGAAACAAAACTCCGATTCTAACCATATTAATGGAAGGTGTTGGCCTTAATATTTTGTAAGGGGTTTTGGGTCTCATCCTTTCTTTTCTAAGCACATTCATGACATATAATTATGTCATGACTAACGATTTCCTTAATAAAGTATGTATGTGACTTAATTTATCAAGTCCCATGAATTGAATTAGGAACCGGATTTCCTAATTCTAATTTCATACTTTATTAAAGGAATTGTTTTGGGAAACAATTTCCTAAATTGTCATAATCAATTTCGGAAATAATATGTTTAAGACTTTGATTTCTCTAAATCAAATCTTATTAAATTAAGAGACAATTCCCTTAATTCAACCACATATTATTTTCATGAAAATCTCATTTAAGAAACTCTATAGGAAACCATTTTCCTAATTAATTTTGGAGACAACAATATGTAAGAGCATCACCTCTTAAATCATATTTTATTCATGGATTTAATTAATTACAACAAATCGTTTTCTAAGGGTGGCTCCCCGAGGCTCAGATACCCAAAGAAAAGTAATTTGTCGTAAATCCAATTTGGTCCGCTTCGGAAGCGTAACCAAATTAAACATGACAATTTCATTTAAAATTGGGAAATTAAATTACAACAACTAACTTTAAATTGGACGGCTCCCCGAGGCTCAATCCAAAATAAAGAATTTTGTTGTCAATTTAAAAACCAATTCAAATTTAATTGTCAATTAATTGTCCATAAATTTGTCTAGACTTTCTTGAAAGAAAGTGCCCAAAATTGCGAGATTTCATAATAGGTTTTCAGAATAATTGTAAGTTTCTGGTACAAAGAAAACTTACATATTTCCAAAATTGGAAAATTTCTAAAATAGAAAATTTTCAAAATTGGAAAGTTTCCAAAGATGGGAAGTTTTCACAATTATCATAAAATTTCAGAAACTAGGATATTTCAAACGTTTGCGAAATTTCATGAGGATTTCCAAACTTTGAAATTCCTAAATCTAAAACTTATAATAATTGGAAAATTTCCATAATTGAAAATTTTTCCAAAATTGAGATTATGACAAAGTTTTCCGCAAAACAATTATATGATTATGTCGAACACTAACCGGCTCTGATACCACTGTTGGGACCGGGTGCATGTTGACAAGGATACGGGTTCGTAAAATTTTAAAATTTTTACGTGCAGCGGAAGAATTAGCATAAAATAATTTCTCAAATTATTTTAACCACGTATCTAGCATGCAACCTTATGATGTGTGGACATGATCATAAATTAAAACTTTGCGGAAAAGTAAACTAATTTACTTTGTACCTCGCGTAACTCGAAGAAAGGGACGAGATCCAACCGTAGCGTCCCTTGGAAGCTCCGCCTCTATTCGCGTCCACGCCGAGTTCTCTTCGGGATGACTTCGCAAAGCCACGAGTTTTGTGTCGACGAGAACTACTAGATTCTCCAAAGACACAACTAGAATATCAAGAGAGAAGAAATGGAAACTAACCACCAAGAAACGGAATCTAAATTCCGGGAAGGAAGGAGACGCGATCCGCTTCTTCTTCTTCTTCGGCACGAACTTGGTGGAGGAAACTCACGGGCACCCTAGGTGCTTGCGCCGGCCCTAGGGGAGGAGAGAGAGCCGGCCCTAGAGAGATAAAGGGCGCCGGCCCTAGAGAGAGAGAGAGAGTTAGAGAGAGAGAGGGAGAGAGTTAATCTCTTGATCAATCTATTAAGGAAATCAAGCCTAGCCTTGGTTCCTTTATATAGTAGCCTCTCCCTTGCCAAGTCTCCCCTTTAACGGAATTTTTCATAAGAAATTTATCCTATAAATTTTCTTTATGAATTATTCCGTTTAAACCAAGTTTTATTATAACTAATTTTATAATAAAACAAATACATCTCTCCTTTTATTATGGAATAAATTTTACAAGAAATTTATAAATTTTCTTATTATGGAAAATCAATTCATAATTGATTTTATAAAATTAAAATAAATCATTCCATGGATCATTTTAATTTCCATAAAAAAGAATAAATTCTATAGATTTCTTTATATAAATTTCTTTATACAAATTTATTTATCCATAATTATAAAACAAATCGCACTTGATTTATTTTATAAAATAAACCAAATAAATTGGTTTTCTCTTTTATTGTGGCCGGCCAAACCAAAGAGGGTGGGCACCCTCTTTGGCCGGCCACTTCAAGCCCAATCCCTCGCGAATTAAACTCATTTAATTCGCCGATAAGCCTTCAAAAGACTTAGCCATTTTAAGCTTCCATTGCGCCTCTGATTAATCAGATTCGACTTATTTCTCTTGATTGGAAAATCCAATTTTCAACTCGTTTTAAATCCCTCGGATTACTCGTAGTGCGTGTGACTAAATAGGCTTTCGATTTATGTTGGCCGTCTATAATCAACTAATTATAGAACGATCATGAGTGGCACCTAGTAGTACATCATGACCCCCAATTAATCGAAAGATCAACGGTTGACCTCAGAAGTAATTCTGAAACCCTTCAGCAGCTCTAATGAATCGTGCCCCATTCCCTTCACCATCTTATACCCACTTGGTTCAGGACATGGTCTGTGTGTGTCAGTCCCCACTAGGCTGACTACGTCACACCTAGCCCAAGTAGTGTCTTTCTCGTCCTTTGGATTTCTAATTACTCTCATGTATTTAAGAGACTCATACTCTAAACATGACATGCTCTGGCCAGAGGCTTTGAGTAACAATCCGACGATAGGCCTGGGTATACATCTCCTCGCAAGGAGTGGTGAATCCTTTGTAGGCTGTTCAAACATCTTCGGGCACTTCGGCTTATACCCAATCATCCTGGGTCCACACCTCCTTGGAGATGCTTGCTTAAGATGTTAAAGTATAAGTCTCCATGACCAAGATGACTTGAACACCGCAAGTCAAAGGAACATCGCACTTAAGCTGCAGTAAGAACTTCACTGACATATCTATATAGATTACCATATGAAGTTTTACAGCTAGTCACTCCAATGAACTAGTTCCCTTAACTAGCATCCATGTTTATCTCCGGACATCCCAATGTCACCAGCCAGTGAGA
>JAGFNQ010001913.1:0-39000 GCA_024364735.1 Boesenbergia rotunda | reverse complement strand
ATGCTGTGAATTGTATTGCGGACATTCAGTAGATGAGTTTAAGATCCCAATCAAATACATAAATATGTATACTCAAATAGTGAATTTTCATTTATTAAAATAAATGTTTACAATCATAAGGCGATTGCCTTAGGACACTTCTCTCATATACTAACAAACTCCCACTTGGCCTAATGCCAATCGCTACGGTATCCAATACCACAGGCTCTAACATGATCCTTAAACTTGCTCTGAGGCAAGGCCTTAGTTAAAGGATCCGCTAAATTCCTTTCAGTGGGATTTTCTCAATTTGTATATTATTCCTACTTATAATCTCTCTGATCAGATGATAGCGGCGAAGCACGTGTTTGGATCGCTGATGAGACCTTGGTTCCTTTGCTTGTGCAATAGCTCCATTGTTGTCACAATAAACCGGTATTGCTTCATCAATGGTTGGAACCTCACCAAGTTTTGAGACAAACTTCTTGATCCAGACTGCTTCCGTGGTAGAATCCGCTACGGTGTCTTGTTTGGAACTCTTCCAACTTATTGCGCCTCCATTCAAAGTAAATACGTATCAAGACTGAGATTTGGAGTCATCCTTATCTGTCTGGAAACTGGCATCTGTATACCCACGTATTACCATATCTCCTTCTCCATATGTTAGGAACACATCCTTAGTTCTTCTTAAGTACTTAAGGATTGTCTTGACAGCCGCCCAATGATCCATTCCTGGATCCGACTGGTATCTGCTTGTGACGCTCAAAGCATACGATACATCGGGCCTTGTACATAACATAGCATACATGATAGATCCTATCGCGGATGCATAAGGAATCTTATTCATGCAAATCCTCTCGTCTTCTGTGCGCGGACACATAGACTTTGAAAGGTTGATCCCATGCCTGATGGGAAGGTAACCTTTCTTGGATTCCGACATGCTAAACCTTTTAGCACTCGGTCTATATATGTAGACTGCGAAAGACCAAGCAACCGTTTTGATCTATCTCTATAGATTCTAATCCCAAGGATATAGGTTGCTTCTCCCAGGTCTTTCATGGAGAAAGTTTTGGACAACCAAATTTTAACTGTCTGTAAAACTGATATATCGTTTCCTATAAGTAATATGTCATCGACATATAATACTAGGAATATGACTGCACTCCCACTAACCTTCTTGTACACCCAAGGTTCGTCAGGATTTTGTGAGAAATCAAACTCTTTGATTGTCTCATCAAAACGGATGTTCCAGCTCCTGGATGCTTGCTTCAGTCCATATATGGATCGTCGAAGCTTGCATACTTTGGTTTTATCAACCGATGTGAAACCTTCAGGTTGTATCATGTATACATCCTCAAGCAGGTTTCCATTAAGGAAAGTTGTTTTCACATCCATTTGTCATATCTCATAATCATAATGAGCTGCTATGGCCAGGAGCATCCGAATGGATTTAAGCATAATTATCTTCCATATCGGTTTTCTTCTTGAAAACCCACTTGCACCCTATGGGCTAATCCCTTCAGGTGGGTTAACCAAGTCCCATACTTGATTTTCGTACATGGAATCCATTTCCGACTTCATGGCTTCAAGCCATTTGTCCCTTTCTGAACATTTCAGAACATCTTCATAACTGATAGGTTCGTCATCGCTTATGAGTAACACGTCGTTCGATTCACTTATGAGAAATCCGTATCTCTCTGGAATATTGCGTGTCCTATCAGACCTACGAAGAGGTGGTGTTGTTTTAGGTTCAACTGATAGCTCATCATTATGAGTTATTAGTTGTGGGTCTTGACTAGGTGTCTCTGTAATGTCTATTGGAGTTTCTTGAACTTCATCAAGTTCAATGCCACTCCCACTGTTTTCTTGTAAAAGAAATTCTTTTTCCAGAAATACAGCATGCCTTGAAACAAACACCTTTTGTTCCAAGGGATGATAGAATTGGTAACCCTTCGTTTCCTTAGGGTATCCAATAAATAGACATTTATCAGACTTAGCATCCAATTTGTCTGATACAGTCCGCTTCACATAAGCAGGACAACCCCATATCTTAAGGTGAGTTAAGTGAGGTTTCTTACTATTCCATGTCTCATATGGAGTAGTAGAGACTACCTTGGTCGGGACTCTGTTTAGCAAGTAAACAGCTGTCTTAAGTGCATAGCCCCAAAAGGATTTTGGAAGAGTTGCATGATTCATCATCGACCTAACCATGTCCATCATGGTTCGGTTGCGCCTCTCAGATACACCATTATGCTGTGGTGTATACGGCGGAGTCCATTGGGACAATATCCCATTTTCCTAAGATAATCTTGAAACTCTTGACTTAAGTATTCACCACCCCGATCGGATCGAAGTATGTTAATACTTTTGCCAAGCTGTTTCTCTACTTCATTTCTGAACTCTTTGAATTTCTCAAAAGCTTCAGATTTGTGTTTCATCAAGAACACATACCCGAATCGTGAGTGATCATCGATAAAGGTGATGAAGTAGCTATAGCCTCCTTGTGCAAGAGTTGACATTGGTCCACATACATCAGTATGTATTAGACCAAGCAATTCTCCCACTGGATTACCTTTTCCGGAAAAGGGTAATTTGGTCATCTTGCCTTTTAAGCATGATTCGCATGTATCAAATGAACCGGGTTCAAATGATTCCAAAATTCCACATCGGTGTAATTCGGTCATGCGTTTCTTACTTACATGGCCAAGACGACAATGCCAGTGTAGGAGTCTATTCGATTATCTATTCGAGCACGTTTGTTGCTAACTTCGATATTGAAAACGTCACGGATAAATCTAACGTGTAGATACCATTGCACAAAGTTCCATTCCCATAAAGAACGCCATTTAAAGTTATGTAACAACAATTGTTACTAAAAGTTAAATGATAACCCTTTTCATTCAAACATGAAATAGATACAATGTTCTTTATTAACGAAGGAACAAAATAACAATTATCCAATTCTAAGACACGTCCAGTGGGGAGCTTTAGCAAATATGTTCCGATGGCAACAGCAGCAATCTTTGCTCCATTTCCAACTCGCAAATTCGCTTCTCCTTTGACGAGTCTTCTTCTATTCCTTAGCCCCTGTATGTCATTACATATATGTGAGCTACACCCAGTATCAAGTACCCAGGTATTTGAGGAAATAGAGTGACATTCAATAACGAAGATACCTGAAGAGGATGGGGCATCGGATGCCTTCTTCTTCAAGGACTCAAGATAAACTTTGCAGTTTCTTCGCCAGTGACCCTCCTTGCCACAATGATGGCAAGTTCTTTTTGGTTTCTTTTCAGTCTTTTTGGCCTTTTTCTTCTTCCCTTTATTCTATTCTTTGGCCTTCCTCTTAGAACCTTTCTTCGAGGAACCAACTAACAGTACCGTCTTTTGATCCGGCTTTACAGAAGGCTCCACAGTCTTCAGCAGGTTGAGCAACTCAGGAATGGTAGTCTCTAGTTTGTTCATCCAATAGTTCATCACAAATTGTGAATAACTTTTGGGCAAACAACTCAGAATTAAGTCAATACTTAGTTCATGATCCATTGCAAAACCGAGTGTGCTCAGTTGCTCAATGTACCCCAACATCTTTAACACAAACTGCGAGGCAGAAGTGTCTTCCTGCATCTTAGTGGTGAAGAGGAGTCTGGAGACTTCGAACCTTTCGGATCTCGCCTGCTCTTCAAACAACTCATTAAGATGGAAGATGATGGTATAAGCATCCAAATGCTCATGTTGCTTTTGCAGCTCAGGTATCATAGAGGCTAGCATGATGCAACTCGCAAGTTCAGAATCGGTCACATGTTTCTGATAGGCCATTAGCTGGTCTGGAGTTGCACCTTCTGAAGGATGGTTGGGAAGTTGATCTTCAAGGACATATGCAAGCTTCTCTGCCTTGAGGACTATCCTCAGGTTTCGAAGCCAGTCCATGAAGTTTGGCCCAGTCAGTTTATTGGTGTCCAAAATGGAACGCAAGTTTAGAGAAGACATGATCGAGTGATTAACCTAGAAATACAAATTGAGCTTATGTGAGAAGAATGATAAAGAATGTATCAATATACATTAATTAAAAATCCTATTTATTTTTCAAATTGAATAACCCTTTTTATCAATTCGGGAGATTGTAGGAACATCTCCAAATAGGTTGATATCCAACCATAGATAAGAACAACCATGGCTGTGGCCATCAAGTTATTCTTAGCTATGAAGGTAGGTAATTATACCGATTACATATCACATATATGTAACTATCACTTTATGCTATCAACTAATTGAATGTTTGCATAAATCATTGGGTTGTTAACTCATTAACAAGTATGCGACATTATACATAGCACCCAACTGCACCTCTCTTTGCATCGACCTTGGCTGTGGCACAACAAATCGATGCTCCAAGCTTAAGGCTGACCCATTAATCAAGAAATAGTTTTAATATGGTTGGAGCTCATTCAACCGTTTAGTCAGGCTTGGATGTGTCCAACAACCAAAACTAAGGATTGACCTCTGACTCCAACTATATTATTCGTAAACTAATTCCATGGTTTGAACATGTTGAGGTTCAAGCCGGGCATGGATGTGTCCATCAACCCAAACGAGAAACAAAACTCCGATTCTAACCATATTAATGGAAGGTGTTGGCCTTAATATTTTGTAAGGGGTTTTGGGTCTCATCCTTTCTTTTCTAAGCACATTCATGACATATAATTATGTCATGACTAACGATTTCCTTAATAAAGTATGTATGTGACTTAATTTATCAAGTCCCATGAATTGAATTAGGAACCGGATTTCCTAATTCTAATTTCATACTTCATTAAAGGAATTGTTTTGGGAAACAATTTCCTAAATTGTCATAATCAATTTCGGAAATAATATGTTTAAGACTTTGATTTCTCTAAATCAAATCTTATTAAATTAAGAGATAATTCCCTTAATTCAACCACATATTATTTTCATGAAAATCTCATTTAAGAAACTCTATAGGAAACTATTTTTCTAATTAATTTTGGAGACAACAATATGTAAGAGCATCACCTCTTAAATCATATTTTATTCATGGATTTAATTAATTACAACAAATCGTTTTCTAAGGGTGGCTCCCCGAGGCTCAGATACCCAAAGAAAAGTAATTTGTCGTAAATCCAATTTGGTCCGCTTCGGAAGCGTAACCAAATTAAACATGACAATTTCATTTAAAATTGAGAAATTAAATTACAACAACTAACTTTAAATTGGACGGCTCCCCGAGGCCCAATCCAAAATAAAGAATTTTGTTGTCAATTTAAAAAATCAATTCAAATTTAATTGTCAATTAATTGTCCATAAATTTGTCTAGACTTTCTTGAAAGAAAGTGCCCAAAATTGCGAGATTTCATAATAGGCTTTCAGAATAATTGTAAGTTTCTGGTACAAAGAAAACTTACATATTTTCAAAATTGGAAAATTTCTAAAATAGAAAATTTTCAAAATTGGAAAGTTTCCAAAGATGGGAAGTTTTCACAATTATCATAAAATTTCAGAAACTAGGATATTTCAAACGTTTGCGAAATTTCATGAGGATTTCCAAACTTTGAAATTCCTAAATCTAAAACTTATAATAATTGGAAAATTTCCATAATTGAAAATTTTTCCAAAATTGAGATTATGACAAAGTTTTCCTCAAAACAATTATATGATTATGTCGAACACTAACCGGCTCTGATACCACTGTTGGGACCGGGTGCATGTTGACAAGGATACGGGTTCGTAAAATTTTATAAAATTTTTACGTGCAGCGAAAGAATTAGCATAAAATAATTTCTCAAATTATTTTAACCACGTATCTAGCATGCAACCTTATGATGTGTGGACATGATCATAAATTAAAACTTTGCGGAAAAATAAACTAATTTACTTTGTACCTCGCGTAACTCGAAGAAAGGGACGAGATCCAACCGTAGCGTCCCTTTGAAGCTCCGCCTCTATTCGCGTCCACGCCGAGTTCTTTTCGGGATGACTTCGCAAAGCCACGAGTTTTGTGTCGACGAGAACTACTAGATTCTCCAAAGACACAACTAGAATATCAAGAGAGAAGAAATGAAACTAACCACCATGAAACGGAATCTAAATTCCGGGAAGAAAGGAGACGCGATCCTCTTCTTCTTCTTCTTCGGCACGAACTTGGTGGAGGAAACTCACGGGCACCCTAGGTGCTTGCGCCGGCCCTAGGGGAGGAGAGAGAGCCGGCCCTAGAGAGATAAAGGGCGCCGGCCCTAGAGAGAGAGAGAGAGTTAGAGAGAGAGAGGGAGAGAGTTAATCTCTTGATCAATCTATTAAGGAAATCAAGCCTAGCCTTGGTTCCTTTATATAATAGCCTCTCCCTTGCCAAGTCTCCCCTTTAACGGAATTTTTCATAAGAAATTTATCCTATAAATTTTCTTTATGAATTATTCCGTTTAAACCAAGTTTTATTATAACTAATTTTATAATAAAACAAATACATCTCTCCTTTTATTATGGAATAAATTTTACAAGAAATTTATAAATTTTCTTATTATGGAAAAATCAATTCATAATTGATTTTATAAAATTAAAATAAATCATTCCATGGATCATTTTAATTTCCATAAAAAAGAATAAATTTCTATAGATTTCTTTATATAAATTTCTTTATACAAATTTATTTATCCATAATTTATAAAACAAATCGCACTTGATTTATTTTATAAAATAAACCAAATAAATTGGTTTTCTCTTTTATTGTGGCCGGCCAAACCAAAGAGGGTGGGCACCCTCTTTGGCCGGCCACTTCAAGCCCAATCCCTCGCGAATTAAACTCATTTAATTCGCCCGATAAGCCTTCAAAAGACTTAGCCATTTTAAGCTTCCATTGCGCCTCTGATTAATTCAGATTCGACTTATTTCTCTTGATTGGAAAATCCAATTTTCAACTCGTTTTAAATCCCTCGGATTACTCGTAGTGCGTGTGACTAAATAGGCTTTCGATTTATGTTGGCCGTCTATAATCAACTAATTATAGAACGATCATGAGTGGCACCTAGTAATACATCATGACCCCCAATTAATCGAAAGATCAACGGTTGACCTCAGAAGTAATTCTGAAACCCTTCAGCAGCTCTAATGAATCGTGCTCCATTCCCTTCACCATCTTATACCCACTTGGTTCAAGACATGGTCTGTGTGTGTCAGTCCCCACTAGGCTGACTACGTCACACCTAGCCCAAGTAGTGTCTTTCTCGTCCTTTGGATTTCTAATTACTCTCATGTATTTAAGAGACTCATACTCTAAACATGACATGCTCTGGCCAGAGGCTTTGAGTAACAATCCGACGATAGGCCTGGGTATACATCTCTTCGCAAGGAGTGGTGAATCCTTTGTAGGCTGTTCAAACATCTTCGGGCACTTCGGCTTATACCCAATCATCCTGGGTCCACACCTCCTTGGAGATGCTTGCTTAAGATGTTAAAGTATAAGTCTCCATGACCAAGATGACTTGAACACCGCAAGTCAAAGGAACATCGCACTTAAGCTGCAGTAAGAACTTCACTGACATATCTATATAGATTACCATATGAAGTTTTACAGCTAGTCACTCCAATGAACTAGTTCCCTTAACTAGCATCCATGTTTATCTCCGGACATCCCAATGTCACCAGCCAGTGAGAATCAGCTGATTAGAGAATAACCCATGCTAGTCTCAACAGAATTGATAGTGTCCGTATTTATCAATTCATCGACTAGGGATATTTTCAATACTTCACAATTGCACATGTAGAGATAATCACTAGTTGTGATCCCATCACAAATTCTCTTATGCTGTGAATTGTATTGCGGACATTCAGTAGATGAGTTTAAGATCCCAATCAAATACACAAATATGTATACTCAAATAGTGAATTTTCATTTATTAAAATAAATGTTTACAATCATAAGGCGATTGCCTTAGGACACTTCTCTCATAATACTAACAAACTCCCACTTGGCCTAATGCCAATCGCTACGGTATCCAATACCACAGGCTCTAACATGATCCTTAAACTTGCTCTGAGGCAAGACCTTAGTTAAAGGATCCGCTAAATTCCTTTCTGTGGGAATTTTCTCAATTTGTATATCATTCCTACTTATAATCTCTCTGATCAGATGATAGCGGCGAAGCACGTGTTTGGATCGCTGATGAGACCTTGGTTCCTTTGCTTGTGCAATAGCTCCATTGTTGTCACAATAAATCGGTATTGCTTCATCAATGGTTGGAACCTCACCAAGTTTTGAGACAAACTTCTTGATCCAGACTGCTTCCGTGGTAGAATCCGCTATGGTGTCTTGTTTGGAACTCTTCCAACTTATTGCGCCTCCATTCAAAGTAAATACTTATCAAGACTGAGATTTGGAGTCATCCTTATCTGTCTGGAAACTGGCATCTGTATACCCACGTATTACCATATCTCCTTCTCCATATGTTAGGAACACATCCTTAGTTCTTCTTAAGTACTTAAGGATTGTTTTGACAGCCGCCCAATGATCCATTCCTGGATCCGACTGGTATCTGCTTATGACGCTCAGAGCATACGATACATCGGGCCTAGTACATAACATAGCATACATGATAGATCCTATCGCGGATGCATAGGGAATCTTATTCATGCAAATCCTCTCGTCTTCTGTGCGCAGACACATAGACTTTGAAAGGTTGATTCCATGCCTGATGGGAAGGTAACCTTTCTTGGATTCCGACATGCTAAACCCTTTTAGCACTCGGTCTATATATGTAGACTGCGAAAGACCAAGCAACCGTTTTGATCTATCTCTATAGATTCTAATCCCAAGGATATAGGTTGCTTCTCCCAGGTCTTTCATGGAGAATGTTTTGGACAACCAAATTTTAACTGTCTGTAAAACTGATATATCGTTTCCTATAAGTAATATGTCATCGACATATAATACTAGGAATATGACTGCACTCCCACTAACCTTCTTGTACACACAAGGTTTGTCAGAATACGACTGCTCGTCCAAGATGCGCCGGATCTCTTGCATGTTCAAGTGTCCGTGCCTCTATTCGTATCCATACGTACACGATCTCTCAACTTCAAGAAGAACTACTTTAATTGTGCTAGCAACTTGAGGTAGTTCACAAGACCACCAAAAACCCAAAAGAGGGTTTCGGCCAAGAGGGAGAGGAGGAAGAAGAGAGGAAGGGAAGAAGGGAAAACTCACTTGTCATTCAAAATGACTAGATCCTCTTTTATACTCATCCCATGAATATGAAGGGTCTTTTGTCTCTTTGGCTTCCCTTCATTAAAGTCAATAAAGAGCATATCTTTTCATGTGACTCTTTACCTTCTCTTCATCTAATAAAGAGAGACTTTTCTCTTTTCTTCATTAAACACTTTAATGAATTTCTCCTGCAATTCCGACCGGGCCTCTCGGGCTCCCGACCAGGTCTCCCGAGCAAGTCCCCGAGCTCCCGACCAAGTCTGCCGACCAAGTCTCCGAGCTCCCAACCTAGTCCGCTGAGCTAGTCGTCGAGCTCCCGACCCAGTCTGCCGAGCTCCCAGCCCGAGCTCCCGACCAAGTCTCCCGAGAAAGTCGCCGAGCTCCCGACCCAGTCTGCCGAGCTAGTTGCCGAGCTCCCGACCCAATCTGCCGAGCAAGTCGCCGAACTCCCGACCCAGTCTACCGAGCTCCCGACCCGAGTTCCCGATCAGATCTCCCGAGTTCCCAACTCGGGCTCCCGAAGCATTATGTCCTTAGTGTGTGACCCAATAGGTTCTCGTGACGTTGGCAATGCGCCTAAACGCTTTAGACACATAAGCAATGAGCGGCATCAAGCAATGCATCATTGCTACCCAAGTAACAAGAAAAGTCGAGATCCGACTAAACCTCCGTGACTATGATAATGTATGACCTTGTACTTCTATCCTTGATATCTAGATTGACCAATGAGGCATAGACCGTGTCATCCTTGATCAATCTTTGTGTTTCTTGATCCCCGAGTAGACTCACTCAAACAAATGAGCTCAATATATCATATTGACTCATTTGAGCATGACCATGCATTTTAGTAGTCCTACTCGATCAAAGGGTCCACAGATATCACTACCGTCATATGGAAGGGATAGATCCCATCTATATCACTCACATCCCTCCACATAATTCATTACATACCCAGTGATCACCTTTATAGTCCACCCTGTTACGGGTGATGTTTGACGATACCAAAGTACATAACTCCTTATGTAGGGAACCGTAGTGATTTCAGGTCTAAGGACTATTCATACTAATAGTCACATGAGAAAGTTTATGACACTCATATGACAATCTATGAAATTTTCTCATGGCGGGTCAATTCAGTACACATTCTCTAATGTATACCCATGTGTTAACTTGATATCACATATCCATGACTTGTGAGCTCAAGTCATCAATTGACCTATATGCTAGTCTCCATGCATTAATATTGTCCTTGAACATTAATGCTTGACTAGGAATGATTTAGTGTAGTGTTCTCTACATTATCTCACTATCGATTCAACCAATCGATATAATATAGATAAGAACTTACTACTCAATGACATTATTATACTTAGTTATTTGGCACAACTATAAAATAAGTATAATAACCAAACACACCTTTATTAATGATAGAATATGATATAAAAAGTCCCTAGTCAATCATCACATAATTGGCTCTAAGGCTCCTACTAACACGGGGAAGCTACGTAGCAGGGCCCGCTGAGCTAGAGCTCCAAGGTCAGACCGAGATTATCTCGGGAGAATGGATTAGAGCCCTGAGGTCAGATCAACAATCGGATTCCCAAGTTTACCTCAAGAGAATGGACGCTTGAGGTCAGGTCGGGTGTCAGGCTCTCGAGACCATCTCGGTAAAACAAATGAAAGCCCTGAGGTTAGCTTGGGAGATGAGACTCCGAGACTGACTCGGGAGAGTAGAGTCCAAAGATCAATATAGGAGTTAGAAAGTCCAACTTCAAGTAGCCGTTCCTCTTTCCAGAACAGAAAAGTCATCGGATAATTATTGTCCACAAGACGCGACAATTAAGGCCTTAATGATTGCAATAACCGTTATCAAAAGGTAGGATATCTATCAAGTAACCGATAATTAAGGGAAGTGGAGGAGAACTTGGGTACCCGTGTGACCGAAACCTCAGGTATATAAGATGTCTTGGCATCCAGGTAAAGAGACATAAGTTTTCCGAACTGAGAGCAAACCTTGATTCCTCGTTGTCCTTCGAAAAGGGATAAGATTTCTGACTTGAGCGTCGGAGTGGGCTCCATCGGCAAATCTTCCGGTGTGTTCCCTTTAACGCTCGTGTTAATCTCAGGGCGTGAGCATTTTCTCCCCGTCACCGTCTTCGTGGGCTACACTTTGATGACTCGTCATCCGTGTTGTTTCCTTCCAGAACACTAATATTAAGGAAGAGAAGGAATCACAATTAAATTGTCACAATCTAATATTGGTTTTATCATCGTGCGATAAAACCAAACTCCTAGGATTATCTCTCAAAAGTGATTTGCTGAGTTTTTATACATCATTAGTTCACTTGATTTTATAATAATTCTCTCATTTCGATTCATTTCACACTAAAATACTATATTTGATGTCAATTTCATACTAAAATAGTACAATTTAAACGTCAAATACTATTTCAACTCTAACCCACTCACATCATATCACACCTAAAAAGAATATTCATTAGAATATTCTATTTTATCTATTCATAATTTAATTATCAACATATATTTTAATTTACCAATAATATTTAGTTGATATGTATTGTGTTACTTATGTATTTAAGTGATTATTAGTAATATTTTGATTTTGTGTCATTATTATTTTTATTTTGTATGCCAACGTAACGGATGATGTATTTTATATTTATGTATATCAAATTTTAAATATTTTATTATATTTTTTTTGAAAGTAGTGATATAATTTATAAATGTAATTATATTACAATATATTATAAATAAAATTTTTAATAAACTAAATCTTTATAAATATCCATAATAAAATTAAAATATGCTATTATATACATTTAATTTATATTTAGAATAAATAATTAATATTACTATGAATAATGAGAGAAAAAAATAATTATAAATTAATTTTTATTTATGATATTTAATAATATAATATTTAATAATATATATTGTGATGGGGCTGGATAGCCTGTGCCCGGCATAGGAGATGAAGAAGCCAGGGACACGACATAACCTCCCTCCTTGGGCCCCGGGGCCCCCCCTCGGGGGCGCGCTCGGGAAGGTCAGTCCAAGGATCCCTCGCAGAAGCCCCCCGGGAGGCGGGGCCCCGAGAGTACTTCGGGAGATATCGCATTCTAAGATCCACGAACCCACCTCGGGAGGCGGAGTCCTCACAACAGCCGACCCCGGGTGCCGACCTCCCCCCGCTCAAAGCGGGCAATCATCCCCGCTAAAAAAAGTCCACGCACCCCCCGAACGTCTCAACGAGAGAAAGAGTGATAATGGCGTAGACTGTTTCAAAGGATATCCCTTTATCACCGAAAGCAGGGGCGCGACCTAAGTATCGGAGACGTGACATCGATAAAGGGGGCACGACTTGGCTGTCGACGCCAGTATAAAAGGTAGACCAACCCCTCCGGTAAGGGGGTTACGATCTCCCGTTTCTATATACCGTCTTTCTTTCTCACCACAATTCGGACAACCTACTAACTTGAGCGACGGAGTGGACTCCGCCGGACCCCTACCGGCGTGTCCGTCTAACGCTTGTGTTACTTTCGCAGGACCCCAAGTTCCTCATCGACATAGTAATCTCCACAGGGGCTGAGCCTCGGGGACTGACCATCGTCGATGATTCCTTCCGAAACATATATTATATTTGATTTTATTGGAATATAATATGATTTTTTAAATATAAAGAAATTAAAAAATTACAACATCAAATATCATATGAAGGAATAGTGCATCACCATTTTTGATGATCCACTATTCTTTGGTGATGCATTATTCCGGAATTTAGTATATGGGTTGGAAAGCTTTAGTGTAGTTCTCACATTACATATGGTATTTTA
The DNA here is from genome assembly GCA_024364735.1 of Boesenbergia rotunda. Classification (NCBI taxonomy): domain Eukaryota; kingdom Viridiplantae; phylum Streptophyta; class Magnoliopsida; order Zingiberales; family Zingiberaceae; genus Boesenbergia; species Boesenbergia rotunda. Next base: position 25,956 of record JAGFNQ010001913.1, on the reverse strand, counting down.
GGGCATTGATTGGAGATGCCCTATCCTCCTTTATATGTAAACTGATACTCGAGAACACGGTCACGGAGGATAAATTTTACTACTTGACGTTGACGATGATACATTTGTGATTAGCACACATCAGCTGGCTTGCCCGGAGCCAACTTCACTCAAGGCTAACCTCCCTGAAGGCCGACTTTGCCAAAAGCCAACTCGCCATAAGTCGACCTCCTTGAAGGACGACTTCGCCGAAGGCCGACGTCCTCGATGAAGGGACCGACCTCACTGAAGGCCAACTTCGTCTGTCTGACTCATTAGAAGTCAACCCGTCAAAAGTCGATTTGCCAGAAGTCGCCCATGAAAGCCGAGTGAACAGCGAGTCAGTCAAAGTCCTCACCAACAATTGTTGACCAATCTCACCAGATAGTTTCTATATCACCAAAATTTAAAGGCACAAATGAATTCTGATCCCGGGCCAGTTTGCGTGTAGCCTGGCCCGACAGCTTGACGCTCAGTTAGGAAAAGTGGCTATTGATCTAGACGATCCCGCTGAATAAGAGGCACGCGGGCTTAGGCCCCCTGGGTTTCCGTGTCAAGACCCATACAGGCCTATAATAGCGTTCTACTGAATCAAATAAGCTCGGACTAAAGGAGTTATCCCCTCTATGCCCCCAGTCGGCACCCTCATAGGCCCTCAGCCGACGTCTTTACCTCTGTGCCCCCAGTCGGGACCCTCATAGACCCTCAGCCGGCCTCCTTACCTCTGTGCCCCCAGTCGACACCCTCATAGGCCCTCAGCCGGCCTCCTCATTTCCGTGCCCCCAGTCGGCACAACCACTCCCTGACATCGGGTTAGCAGAAGCTATACGGGGTCGGCGCGGGACCCTGGTCGCCCTGGCCGCCAACGGCGGATATCTCGCCGAGGTATTGATATGCCTGACACATCTTGTCCCCCGTACCTCGACCACATGCCCTGATGTCAGACCGAGCAGCGTCCAACGACGCCAACTCTTAAGTTGACAGAGCCTCTTTCCTTAATACAATATGTGTCACTTTGCCCTGCCACCCCTGGACGCACATTACCCTGTCCTCACTACGCGACAGCGGGTGGCAGGTGAGGCAAAACCTGTCAGCTTCCCCGGCTACATATACTTCTCACTCCGCATTCCCCAGGTACGCGCGATAGTGCAATTCTCATACTGTTCTATTGCTTTCCATCGCCACCGTCGTGTACTGACTTGACCGTCGGAGTGCCTGGCTGGAGACTTTTCCCGGCGGGTTCTAACGGTCTCTGCCTTGCAGGTTGGGAGCTACCCCGCTCATCGCGCCACCTCAGCGACCTCGTCCTCCTTGGAGACTCGTCTAGCCGTAAGGGCGTCCGACTCATTTCGCGACAGGATCAAATTTGGCGCTAGAAGGAGGGACACCAGCAGCCTGATCGGAAGTGAAGCTGGACGAACCTTATGATATCAACATGGATATCTCTCGAGGGGAGTACGAGGTACTCATGGCTACGCGGGCTCAGCAGAGGGCCTCTCAAAGGCCCTCCCAAGCTACCAGCCAAAGGCCTCAGGGCCCAGAGCCGGCGGCGCGTCGCTCCTCGGGAGGGCAAGGCAGACCTGCCGTGCTCAAGGATGGTCTCGCCCCTCCCCCGGCAGTGGTCCCCCAAGAGCAATTCGGCGATGCTCACTCGGTATCGGCCGCAGCATCAGTCTCTAACCCGGTGCGCGGGAGGCGACCGGACAAAGGAAAAGCTCCGGCGGAGCCTGCATCGGTTATGTCGGTACGCAATCCTTTCACTCCTTGGATCTTGGAGGATCCCGTGCCTCATCACATGCGTTTCTTCACCATCCCTGAGTACGTGGGGACTACGGATCCGAAGGAGCACTTGATAAAGTTCGAGAGTGCTGCCATGCTTCAGCAGTACCCAGAAGGCGTTAAGTGCCGAGCCTTCCTAACCAACTCATTAAACCTCTGGATGTAAGCCCGAAGTGTTTCTTTAGGCCCTTGCTTCAGGGCGAACAAGTTGAAGCTCGTCTTGTGGTGCCTCCGGCTGCTAGCGAAGTGCTGCAGGAACTGTTGGTGCCCCGGTTAGTTTTGATGTGATCCACCAAGTTAGTTGGGTCCTGTTGGTTTACTGATCCCTCTGCTAAGTGTGCAGGAGCTTAGGTACGGAGGAAGTCGAGCGTAAGACGTGGCGGACGAGAAGGATTGCGCGGGAAAGCGAGCCGACGGGCTCGGTGCAATCCGAGGGACGCGGAAGCTGCGGAAGAGTACACCGGTGGAGCGAGAAGGACGTGCGCGGTGTCCGAGGGACGAGAAGCCGGGAGGAAGGATGCTCGAGGGGCGAAAGGCCGGAGTCGGGTTCGGGTGAGCCTAACTTCGGTTGGCCGGAAATCACCCAGAAGACGAAGAATCAAAAAGACTAGTCCAAGCGTCCAAAAGAAATGAAAGAAATTCGCCCAAAAGAAAAAAAACAAAGTTTTGATGCCAAGGAAGGATCGAACCCAAGTCCTCCACCAAATACACAAATCCACTTACCAACTGGGATAAAGGGCGTTGGCAAATATGTATTGGCGATATTGCTACCTAGATTATAACAGCGAGATGGATACAACAATCATCTCGAGCAAGGGGGGAAGATAAAGTTTTAATTAAAATAATTAAAACTTAAAGGATAATATTACATTATCCTTTAATCAAATCCAATGGATGCAGTTTAATCCCATCCAAGATCAACCATCCAGATTACATCCATGGATCAACGACCAAGAGAAAAGTGATCAACAATCAACCATCCAGATTTATTCTCTTAGGCTATAAATAGACTTAGAGGTTTGCTTTATAAATTCAATTCTTTCTGTAATTTCTTTAAGTCTAAGTGTGCTTCAGTTGTAAGGCTTCTCCGCCACAAGGAGATTTTCTGATTGAGCGTTAACCGTCTTGGAAGCAACGACCAAGTTGCAACCAAGTTTTTTTTAAAGACGAGTGCTCTCTCTTTTTATTTCTTAACCGTCTATTCACCCCCCTCTAGCCGGACCAACCCGATCCTACAGGAACACCTTCTTGAACTTTTCAAAGTTCGTGATCGACCCGTCCGGGAGCCGGTCAAACCATCTCTAGGCTGCCCAGAGATGGTTTGACCGGCTCCCGGACGGGTCGATCACGAACTTTGAAAAGTTCAAGAAGGTGTTCCTGCAGCACTTCGCTAGCAGCCGGAGGCACCACAAGACGAGCTTCAACCTGTTCGCCCTGAAGCAAGGGCCTAAAGAAACACTTCGGGCTTACATCCAGAGGTTTAATGAGTTGGCAATGGACGTGCCAACCGCCACGCAGGAAGTCATGGTAAGCGCATTCTCCCAGGGTCTGCAGGAGGGAGAGTTTTTTCGCTCACTGATCAGGAAGCCCCCGAAGGACTTCGACAGCCTTCTTGGGAAGGCTGACAAGTATGTCAACGTCGAGGAGGCACAGGCGGCCCGGCGCAAGGAATCGGCGGCCCCAGCGCCCCCTCCTCCTGTTCACACTGCCAGGCCTTCGGGAGGACCTATTCGTAGCCCTCGGGGTCTCGCCGAGCATGCGAGCATGGAAAGACGCCACGTGCAACAGGTGGCCCAGGGATGCTTCCCGGCTCGATGGAGGCCATACTGCAGCTTCCATCAAAGTCACGGGCACGCCATGAAGGAGTGCCGGCAAGCCGGGCGGGGTCGGGCTCAGGCCCCTAGAGGTCGGGGATGACAAACACCTCCCGGACAGGGAGCCGGCCGAGGCGGCCCAAATGCTGACCCGATGGCCGAGGAACTGCGAGAGAACCCGCTGACCGCTCGAAATCTGTTCCCCCAAGGGAACCGAGTGGTGGAAGAGGAGACGGAAGAAGAGCGGGCCAACCAGCAAAATGTCATTCGAGGCGGCGTGCACGTCATCTCAGACGGCCCGACGGGAGGAGATTCCCACCGGGCCCGGAAAGCCCAGGCGCGCCGACTGGAGATCCACCAGTTGTTCGGTTTCACGGGGAATCCAGTACATCCCGTTGGCCAGATTCGGTTGGCCATCTCCCTGGGCGAGGAGCCATTGAAGAGAACTCGGTGGTCCACCTTCCTGGTAGTGGACGCCCCTTCATCCTACAACGCCATCTTAGGCCGACCTGCGCTCAATGAGTTCCAGGCCGTCGCTTCCACCTTCTACCTGAAGGTTAAGTTCCCGGTCGGGGACCAGGTGGGAGAGGTCAAGGGTGACCAGAAGGTAGCTCGGAGGTGCTACGTGGATGATGTTCGCGTAGACAGTCGTAAGTCTCCCCGTCCTTTCCCTGAGTGCAACATGGTCCAAGCCTCTCCTTGGTCCGAGTTGCAGGAAGACAAGGAAGAAGTGTAGCTCCTCCCTGACCGGGAGGAGTCCCGAGTCAAGATTGTGGCAGGATTGCAGGAAGAACTGAAGGGGCCCCTGCTGGAATGTTTGGCCCACAATCAAGATGTCTTCGCCTGGACCGTCAAGGAATTGAGAGGCGTCCGATTGGAGGTTGCAGAGCACCACCTCCACGTCTACCCCTACGCTCGGCCTGTGAAGCAACGAAAGAGGGACTTCAGCACCGAGCAGAACAAGGCGATCAGGGCGGAGATCGAGAGGCTAACGGAGGTAGGGCACATTAGAGAGGTGCAGTTTCCATCCTGGCTGGCCAACGTGGTGCTCGTGCCTAAGCCGGACAACAGATGGCGAATTTGCATCGACTTTCGGGATCTCAACAAGGCCTGCCCGAAAGATTGTTACCCCTTGCCCCGGATTGATCAGATGGTGGACTCGACGGCAAGCAGCGAGTTCATCTCCATGTTGGACGCCTACCAGGGGTATCATCAAGTACCCCTGGCGGTGGAAGATCAAGAAAAGGTTAGCTTCATAACGGCAGACGGTACTTATTGCTACACTGTCATGTCGTTCGGATTGAAGAACGCTGGAGCCACCTACCAGCGGATGATGAATAAAGTCTTCCGGTCCCAGATCGGGAGAAATGTGGAAGTATATGTTGATGACATCCTCATCAAATCTGCTCGTGCTGAGGACTTGGTGGCGGACGTCGAGGAGACCTGCTAGACGCTATGAAGGTACGGGCTTAAGCTGAATCCAGCTAAGTGCCTTTTCGGTGCTCAGAGGGGAAAGTTTCTGGGCTATATTGTGACTGAGCGGGGCATAGAAGCCAACCCGGGAAAGGTCAAGACCTTGCTGGATATGCCTCCGCCCAGAAATCTGTGAGAAGCTCAGCGGCTTGTGGGGTGAATCACGACCCTGTCTCGATTCATCTCCCAGTCGGCAGAGTGAGGGTTACCTTTCTTCAAAACCCTCCGCAAAGCCACCAAGTTCCAATGGGATGCCGACTGTGACAAGGCATTCGAAGAGCTGAAGAATTACCTTGCTGAACTGCCTGTGCTGGCCAAACCGAAGGTAGGAGAGACGTTATATGTATATTTGGCCGCATTAGCTGACTCGGTCAGCCTAGTCTTGATTAAGCAGGAAGTGGCCGAGCAGCAGCCAGTGTACTTCTTCGCTCATCTATTAAAGGGAGCCGAGTGCCGCTACACGACACTCGAAAGGTTGATGTATGTGTTGTTGTTGGGTGCTCGAAGGCTTCGCCCTTATTTTTTGGCGCATCCTATTGTGGTTTTGACAAACAGTAATCTGGGCCGAGTAGCCTCAAATCCTGAAGCATCCGGACGGCTGATCAAATGGACTACCGAGCTGAGTGAATATGACATCCAGTATCAGCCTCGACCGGCCATCAAGGCTCAAGCCCTAGTCGACTTCCTAAGTGAGCTACATTCGGACGAGATCGAAGAAGCGTGGCAGATATATGTAGATGGCTCGTTCGCTCGGTCGGGGAGTGGGATTGGTATTCTGATGGTCTCCCCTAGCAGAGAGAAAATGCACCTGTCCGTGCGACTGGAATATAAGGCCACCAATAATGAAGCCGAGTATGAAGCCCTCATAGCTGGATTGCAGGCCGCTAAGCATGTGGGGGCGGCTCGAGTAATGCTCTACTCGGATTCTCAGCTAGTTACACAGCAAGTAGCCGGAAAGTTCGAGGTCAACAGCGACCGGCTGCAGGCTTTCATAGAAGCTTACGAAAAACTGAAGGCTGAATTCAAAGAGGTGCAAGTGAGAAAGATCCTTCGAGAAGAAAACTTCAAGGCGAACGAGTTGGCCAAACTGGCCAGTTCGGTCGGCTCGTGGGTACTCCCTCAGGCTAGCGGCCCAGGTCTGCTAGTCATGCAGATAGAAAGGCAGGCCGACCTGGAGCTGGAGTCTGACTGGCGAGCCCCAGTCGTCGCATACCTCACTCGGGGAACTTTACCGACCAACCACGATGAGGCTCGATGGCTCAAGAAGCATGCGTCCAGATTTACCATGATCGGTGATACTCTCTACAAGAGGTCGTTCTCTCGACCCCTCCTTAAATGCCTGAATGAAGAAGATGCTGATTATGTCTTGAGGGAGATTCACCTGGGGATCTGCGGACATCATGCTGGTGCTCGCGCAACGGCTAGGAAGGTGATAATGTCAGGATACTATTGGCCCACCCTGCAGAAGGATGCCAATGAGCTGGTTGCCAAATGCTTATCCTGTCAAAGGCACCAGTGTTTACTGCACCGGCCCACGGAGGCCATGAAGATGTCAGTAGTCTCTTGCCCTTTTGATCAGTGGGGCATGGACATTGTGGGGCCATTCCCGACTGCCGCCACGCTGAAGAAATACCTGCTGGTCGCGGTCGATTACTTCTCTAAGTGGATAGAAGCGGAGGCCCTGTCGCGCATCACCGAGCAGGCGGTCAAAAAGTTCTTGTGGCGAGACATACTGTGCCGGTATGGAATCCCGCATAAGATTGTCTCAGATAATGGGAGACAGTTCCAGGGCAGGAAGATACGAGAATGGTGCGCCCAATACGGCATCAAACAGGCTTTTACTTCGGTAGCATATCCTCAAAGCAACGGCCAGGCTAAAGTGGCCAATCGGGAGATTCTCAGGGGGCTGAAGACTAAGCTCGACCATGTTGGCGGAACCTGGGTGGAGGAGCTCCTGAGCATCTTATGGGCCTTACGAACCACTGTTAAAGAAACAACCAGATGCACGCATTTTCCAGTTGGTTTACGGAACTGAGGCGGTGATCCCGGTCGAGGTCGGGTGTGAATCGGATCGAAGGGTGACATATGATGAAGATAACCTGGAGAGACGACGGTTGGAGCTAGACTTGGTCAATGAAATCCGGGATAATGCGGCGGCTCGGATGTTCGCGTATAGGCAGAAGATGAAACAGCGGTATGATCGAAGAGTGCTGCCCAGAACATTTCAAGTGGGGGACCTCGTCTGGAAAAGAATCAAGCCAGTAGGGGACGTAAGCAAGCTTGAGCCGCAGTGGGGAGGACCCTTCAAGATTGTACAAAAGCTTTCTTCAGGGGCATATTACTTAGAGAATGAAAAGGGAAAAAGGTTGGATCGACCCTGGAGTGCGGTCCACCTTCAACCTTATCGCGCTGCTGAGTGACAAATGGGGATGTAAATGTAAAACGCGTCTGACAAGTGAAGGCATATGGTCCTTACCTTACTTGTAGATGTACCAGGCTCTCGAGCCAAATTTTCCGCAGCTCGGCTGCTCAGTAAGACGCGTGGTGTCCCACGCTCCCTGAGTCTTGCCCGACTGTGTGCGCTATTATCCCGCAGCTCGGCCCGTCCGACTGTGTGTGCCATATTTCACATATTTCCCGCAGCTCGGCTGCTCAGTAAGATGCGTGACGTCCCACGCTCCCTGAGTCTTGCCCGACTGTGTGCGCTATTATCCCGCAGCTCGCCCGTCCGACTGTGTGTGTCATATTTCCCGCAGCTCGGCTGCTCAGTAAGACGCGTGGCGTCCCACGCTCCCTGAGCCTTGCCCGACTGTGTGCGCTATTATCCCGCAGCTCGGCCCGTCCGACTGTGTGTGCCATATTTCCCGCAGCTCGGCTGCTCAGTAAGACGCGTGGCGTCCCACGCTCCCTGAGCCCTGCCCGACTGTGTGCGCTAATTATCCCCGCCGGTTCAGCCTGCCTGACCGTGTGTGCTTTCCCGCAGCTCGGCTGCTCAGTAAGACGTGTGGCGTCCCACGCTCCCTGAGTCCTGCCCGACTGTGTGCGCTAATATCCTGCAGCTCGGCCCGTCCGACTGTGTGTGCCAAATTTCCCGCAACTCGGCTGCTCAGTAAGATGCGTGGTGTCCCACGCTCCCTGAGTCCTGCCCGACTGTGTGTGCTAATTTCCCGCGGTTCAGCCTGCCTGACCGTGTGTGCTTTCCCGCAGCCCGGCTGCTCAGTAAGACGCGTGGCGTCCCACGCTCCCTGAGTCTTGCCCGACTGTGTGCGCTATTATCCTGCAGCTCGGCCCGTCCGACTGTGTGTGCCAATTTCCCGCAGCTCGGCGCTAGTAAGACGCGTGGCGTCCCACGCTCCCTGAGTCTTGCCCGATTGTGTGCGCTATTATCCCGCAGCCGGCCCGTCGACTGTGTGTGCCAAATTTCCCGCAGCTCGGCTGCTCAGTAAGACGTGTGGCGTCCCACGCTCCCTGAGTCTTGCCCGACTGTGTGCATTATTATCTCGCGGTTCAGCCTGCCTGACCGTGTGTGCCATCGTTCCCGTGGCTCGGCCGCTCAGTAAGATACGTGGCGTCCCACGCTCCTTGAGTTCTGCCCAACCGTGTGTGCAGACTCTTGCATCGCCAGCAAGTTATAAGTACACCAGCTTCTACGCCCCATTTAGCTCCATGGCTCCGATCAGACGCATGATGGCTCACGCTCCTAAGAGTTGGCCTAAGTGGGTGGTCGAACTCCCATCTTTTAACGAGTCGCGTTACCCCGCCAGCTCGGCCCTTGACCCGGCACAGGGCAACCCAGGTTTCCCTCTTATTAACCCGCCAAGAGGGCAAACTTCTAGAAGTACAAAGACAAGAAACACTCTGTAAATATCCCCCCCGGCTCGGGTGTGTCATAGGTCAGGCGCAATCGTATGACGCGAAGCCTGACAGGGCCGCTCAAAATCTGCGGCCCGGCCATGACATTGCAAATGACCTCGGATAATGATTATGTCCCTCGGATCGACACTTAGGTGTCCTCTTCGCCTCGAACCACACCCCGCATTACGCTCGAAAGTACCCCGTCCCGACACGGGAGCACAACATCCTCTGGTTAGGGCAACTCCCGCGCAGAGGGAAAACCAAATGACCGCAATGATCATAAACACCAAGAGCGGGTGAGGCTTAAACCCTCGTGTCAGTTACTCACGTCGTTCAGATTATTGACTCACAAACATCATACATATACGAAAAAGTAGCATTTCATTACCCAGGGCAATTACAAAGTAGAGGCTTAGTCTCTCTATGGCTAATCAGAACAAAATAGATCGGGTCTCAGTAATGCCTGACACTAACTCACGGTGCTCGGCCAGTCTTCTTCGGGGCCCGACCTTGGAGCAGGGAGTCAGTGTAGTCTTTGAGGTGCCGAAGTCGCCGCTGGACGACCTTCAGCATGGACGTTTAACCTCGTACTTCTGCTTCAGCTCGCTGAGTTTCGTGGCACTAGCAGCCCGCTCCGCCTCTTTGGCCCTCAGACCGGCCCGCAAGATAGAGATGAGGTGTTGTGCTTCGAAAGGTTGCACTCTGAGCGCAGACCACTCCCCGAAAGCCAAGCGGGTGGCACTGTCTGTCAGCAAGAGAAGGCAAAAATCAGACGCAGAAGAAAAGGATAAAAACAACACCTTTTGTAAGTTGAAGTTTTCCGAGTCAGGCCTAAGAGCTTGCGCCTGAGCAGGGTCTCCAGACTCTCGGATGAACAAAGTTTGCAGACTTCCCGTCCGGACCACCACTTGAACACGAGTCATTAGATGGTGTCCGGGGGATGGCAGCAGGCGGAGAGACTGGCCCAAGAGAGCCGGCTGCAGCGTTCTCACCCATGGAGACCCACAGTTTGCAAAGGGGCAAGGAGCATGCAAGCAATGAGCCTCCCAGGCCTAGCTTTTGCTTTGATAGGGGGCATATGATAGTACCCCCTCCAACATTCGTCAAGCTAGTAGGGCCAGCCGGTCGGCATATAGAAACGCGACGAGTTGAATGACGAAGGACAGCATGAACACCTCCCTTCGGAGCCCTCGCAAGCGCAAGCGCCCAAACCCCCCTCAGTGAAGTTAAAGAGGAGCGCCTGAGAGTAACTTCTCGATGGAGAAGGGACAAGCACAGGAGGCGCTGGAGAAAGCGAAGAGGCAAGCTCAGGAGGTGCTGGAGAAGGCGATACCTCGGGGCCGAGCGGAGAGGGAGTGTGCCCAAGAAGGGAGGTCACACGGGAAGATGAGGGTGCCGCGGCAGTAAGTTCTGCAGAAGCCGGCACCCTGGCCCGCTTCGCTCGGCGGGGAAGAGCAGGAGTGCCATATGAAGATGAAAAGTCAGCCGAACGAGGCGCCTGAGGACAAGTTTTCAGTGAAGAGCCACTCGTATCATAGACTCCCTTGCGGAGGGAGGAGCTCGTTTTCAGGGGCCCTTTCGCCTTACGTGAAGTACCTTCGCAAGGGGAAAAGGTGGGTCTCAATGGCTGAGGCGAGAGGGGTGAATCAGGAGGAGGCATCATTTCAAGATACTCCTGGTCAATCTCCTCCGCGGAAGAGGAATGTGAGTCGTCCGAAAGAGCACATAGCCCTCCCAGAGAAGAAACTTCTTCAGAGGAGTCAGTAGCCATGATGGGAGATGAACAAGGAGTTCGGTTTCGTGAGTTTCTCTGGAAGCGAGGCGCAGAGGTGCCTATGTATAGGAGGAGGAACGTATCGCAGCCGTTCGCGAAGGACCTCGGTAAGCCAATGATCGAACGGCCAGGCGTACGAGGGGAAGGCGTGAAGAAGTGGTAAGCCAGAGTAAATGGAAAGGGCTGTCCGATGCCCGAGGCGCTTATGACTAGTGATGGACGTTTCGCAGGCCGACACGTCGTGTTGCTCAGGCCCTGTTCCATCACTCATTAAGGAAGGGTCAGAGACGGAGATATGAATCGCCCAGATGGGACGGGCGCACGGAGGTTCTCATAACTCGGCAAGCTCCCTCCGATCCTTGGGCTTTGGGCTTGTCCGGGCCGTGTGGCGACCTACGTCTCCCGGTCTTCACCCCGGCTGAGCGGGCATACCCTCACGTGTCCGGCGCCCGCTAGTTTAGCGACCCACACGGTGACAGGAGGCATCCCGCTCAGGGCGCTCCGCTCGGTAGCCCTGAGGATCGATAACAGTTTGACAACAGGAGCCGGCCGTAAGTACTTTAAGAAGGAATTAAAGAGGTTCTAGTCAGCAGGAGCAGACAGATTACATCACTCCGAACCCATAACCTCGCTAGTACGTCAAAAAAGAAAGGCGAAAGAGAGGCGAGAGAGGCAAACACTTGATCCTCACTTGAAGGGCGTGTCGGTCACACTGGGCAGGCCCTCACACATATCCTCGAGGCTTGCTGCCGTGGGAGGCATATCAGGAGATAGATACCCGCCCAATTTGAATCGACGGAGTATGTTCAGCCCTTGCAGCTCCATGACATCCATAAACCATTTGGCGATTTCGGCCTTGTGGGCTGGGTCGTTGATGCACTCAAGCCTATGCTCCTTCCGTCGAGACTCTTCGGTTTCCTTATAAGATCGGAGTGCCATCAGCTCCGATCTAGTTGCTTCCCACTCTGACTGTTCAATTGCCCTATGGGCTTGAAGCTTGGTCAACTCCGATTTGGCTGATTCCCACTCGGATTTCTCCTCCCGAAGTTGCTCAAGCTCTTGATCTTTAGAAGACAGCTCCTTAGACAGCTCCGTCATCCTTTGAGACTGGGCCAGAGATTCAGCCTCCCGGGTCTCCAGTTGGGCCTGAAGAGAGTCGAGGGCAACTGACGCCCTCTGAAGATCAGACTTCGCCTGGGCTGATTCGGCTTGGGCTTCCGCTTGCAAAGCTCGTGCTTTCCGCTCCGCATGCTTCAGGGTGGAGAGTCTGATGTTTGCCTGAGAGGTGGTTTGTTGCGTCGTCTCGATCTGGCCGTGCGCTACCTCGAGTTGTTCCCTGGAGTGGGCTAGTTGATCCTGCAAAGTCCAGACTTCCTCTCGTAGGTGGTTCAGCGTGGGCTCGTCAGCGACTAGTTGTGAGTGCGCCAACTGTGTGCGCAGGCGCTTCACCTCCCTCTCGGCCTTGGCCCTGACTGAGCTCTGGGCTAGGAGTAACATAGAGACACCGTGGTAGTCTCCTGCGAACTGGGGGAGAAAGCGATGTTCTGAAGAGTTAGAAGTGAAAGACGCAATATCAGACTTGAGTCGTCTGTATATACCTGCGTGGCCTTAAGGAAGAAGGCGTCGGCTTTGTCACGAGAGCCCCGAAAGTAGGACTCCTCGAGCCCTTGGGCNCGAAGGAGCACATAGTCCTCCCAGAGAAGAAACTTCTTCAGAGGAGTCAGTAGTCATGATGGGAGATGAACAAGGAGTTCGGTTTCGTGAGTTTTCTCTAGAAGCGACGGCGGCGGAGGTCGCCTATGTATAGGAGGAGGAAACGTATCGCAGCCGTTCGCAAAGGACCTCGGAAAGCCGAATGATCGAACAGCCAGGCGTATAAGGGGGAGGCGTGGGGAGGTGGTAAAGCCAGGGTAAACGGAAAAGGGTTGTCCGATGCCCAAGGCGCTTATGACTAGTGATGGACGTTTCGCCGGCCGATACGTCGTGTCGCCCAAGCCCTGTTCCATCACTCATTAAGGCAGGTGTCAAAGACGGAGATACGAATCGCCCCGATGGGATGAGCGCACGGAGGCTCTCATAACTCGGCAAACTCTCTCCGATCCTTGGGCTTTGGGCCTGGCCGGTCGTGTGACGACCTACGTCTCCCGGTCTTCGACCCAACTGAGCGGGCAAACCCTCATAAGCGTGTCCGGCCCCGCTAGTTTAGCGACCTACACGTTGACAGGAGGTGTCCCGCTCAGAGCGCTCCGCTCGGTAGCCCTGAGGATCGATAACGGTTTGACAACAGGAGCCGGTCGTAAGTGCTTTAAGAAGGAATGAAGAGGTTTTAGTCAGTAGGATGCACAGATTACATCACTCCAAATCCGCCCTCGCTAGTACATCAAAAAAGAAAGGCGAAAGAGAGGCGAGAGAGGCAAATGACTTGATCCTCACTTGAAGGGCGCGTCGGTCACACTGGGCAGGCCCTCACACATATCCTCGAGGCTGGCTGCCGTGGGAGGCATATCAGGAGACAGATACCTGCCCAATTTTAATCGACGGAGTATGTTCAGCCCTTGCAGCTCCATGACATCCATAAACCGTTTGGCGATTTCGGCCTTGTGGGCCAGGTCGTTGATGCACTCAAGCCTATGCTCCTCCCGTCGGGACTCTTTGGTTTCCTTATAAGATCGGAGCACCATCAGCTCCGATCTAGCCGCTTCCCACTCCGACTGTTCAATTGCCCTATGGGCTTGAAGCTTGGTCAACTCCGATTTGGTTGATTCCCACTCGGACCTTTCCGTCCGTAGCCGCTCAAGCTCCTCTTTCTGGGCGTGCAACAACTGCTCTTTGGAGGAGAGATCCTCAGATAGCTCAGTTATCTTTTGCGACTAGGCCAAAGCAGCAGTATCTCTGGCTTCCAGTTGGGCCCGGAGAGTGTCAAGGGCAACTGACGCCCTCTGAAGGTCGGACTTCGCCTGGGCTGACTCGGCCTGGGCCTCTGATTGTAATGCTCGCGCTTTCCGCTCGGCATGTTTCAGGGTGGATAGCCGGCTGTTTGCTTGAGAAGTGGCTTGCTGCGCCGTCTCAACATGACCGCGCGCCACTTCGAGTTGCTCCCCTGAGTAGGCCAGCTGATCTTGCAGAGCCTGGACCTCCTCTCGCAGGTGATTCAACGTGGGCTCATCAGCAACTAGTTGGGAGTGCGCCAGTTGCGTCTGCAGCCGCCTCACCTCCCTCTCGGCCTTAGCCCGGGCTGAGCTCTGGGCCAGGAGCGACATAGAGACGCCGTGACAGTCTCCTACGAACTGCAAGAGGAACGCCATCCCTAGGAGTTAGAAATGAAAGGTATAAGAGGTGCAGTGCAAGGCTTAAATCGTCTGTATACCTGAGTGGCCTTAAGGAAGAAGGCGTCGGCTTTGTTGCGGGAGCCCCAGAAATAAGACTCCTTGAATCCTTGGGCGTAGCGGTCGGGTACTGCTCCATACAAGCGTATATCCTGATAGTGCTCGGGCCGCTCGCCTAAGGGCACCCTCAGGCGACGGTCCGCCTGAGAGGGCACCAAGAGGTGTATCATCCGGTCTTCAGCCGGACCCTTAGCAGAGGGGGCCCCTGATCGGGCAGACATCATGGTGTCGGAAGTGTCGGAGGTGGTAGAAGGTTGGACTGGCGATGTCGTGACGGAAAGATTGGCTGCCGCATTGAGGCCAGGGGCTACAGCCGCTGCAATTACTGGTAGGCAAACCGGGGGGTCCTCAACGGGAGGGGAAGTTGGATGGTCGACGGCAGGAGCCATGTATGGAACGATGGCCAAAGAAGCAGAGCAGACATCTGGCTCGAAAGCCACTCTCTTCTTCTGCTTTTTCTTCTTCTCCAAGGAAGCAGGGCGGACTGCTGGCTCGGAGGTCGCTCTCCTCTTTCTTTTCTCCAGATGTTTACTGGAAGAAGGACGGGACGAGTCCCCTGTGGGGGAGGATGCTCGTCGGCGTGTGGCAGGAAGGCGCGGTTGAGCAACTATGGACGGAGCCATCTCTGAGGCAGAGGGAACCGACCCCTGTACAGTCGGGGTCGGGTTGATTGGGGCGACCTCTGCCGTAGAGCCTTCTCTGGTGGCCAACACGGAGGCAATTCGAGTCTATAGCTCGGTCTTCTCTAGCCTGAATCCTCCCTTCAGGGCCGTAGATAGCAGCAAGGAAACTGTGGAGACAAAACAGGTTCATGCATGACTAAGAGGCATACTTGGCAAACACAGGGGGACTCAGCAGCGTGGGGTAGAGGAGGGGCGGGGCTCGGGCTAAGACCGAATGTGGAAAGAATCCCCTCCTTTAGCAAGAGCCCGCCGTGGAAGTGCCTGTCCTCCAGCTCAGCGACGACCTCCAAATAGGCGGCGGAAGTACGATAGTGTCGGGGGAGAGTCTCTGAAACGGGAAGCCCCTCGACCCAGGCGGTAGGCCAACTCGGGTCGGCAATCGGCCCAACAAAGAAGTATCGCTCCTTCCAGCCCTTGTTGGAAGTAGGCAGGTTCAAGAGAAAGGAGGTTTTGGCTCGGGCCTGGAAAAAGAAGTCACCCACTTCTTGCTGCTTGGGGTAAAAGAAGTAGTGAAAGTTCTCTGGTATCAGGGGAATCTTAAGAAGTGAGAAGATGATGGCGGAGCCACATATCAGACGTATGGAGTTGGGAGCTAGCTGAGATAGGGGAAGCTGGAAGTATTCACAGACGGCGGCAATAAAAGGGTGGACGGGGAAGAGGAGGCCCGCTTGGAGGTGGTCCCAAGATAAGGTAATGTAGCCCAAGGGAGCGGAGGTTGGACGCACGTGCGATTTAGGAAGAAGCGGGTGGAGGTCAGCAGGGATTAGGAAGTCCGATTGTATTTGGAGCAGGTCATGAGTAGTAAGGGTGGTGATCAGGGTGGAGTACCAGGGTTGAGGCAAAGATGGAGATGATGAAGAAGAGGCCATCGGAGAAGGAAGAGACGAGAAGCTAGTCGGCGAAAGGGGGTTGCCAAGGAAAAGTCAAGGCGAAGCAGCTGGCGTAACCCTAATGATACTCAAAGCGGCTGGGGACAAGGGGCGGTTTCGAATGCGTGAAGAAGAGCGAGCAGGCGAGGTGTCTCGCTTTATGGGAATAGGCGAGGTGTGCCAGTCGTTTGATGAGTGATTGTAAGAAGCGGGTGATCCAGCTGAAGCCGTCCGATCAGGCCCGAGTAGCACTCGAAGCAACGGGGTACATGTGCACTAGAAATGCCGCAATAGATGACGGCCTGCCCTTCCGATGGGTGCGCCAGGCTCGGACCAGACTTGAGGTCCAGTCAGTCGGACTGCGTACCTCCTTCGACTAGACTTGAGGGAGATGCTTATGATCCTGGGCCAGCTTGCGTGTAGCCTGGCCCGGCAGCCTGGCGCCCAGTCAGGAGGAAAGTGGCCAGCGATCTGGATGATCCCGCTAGATAAGAGGTGCGCAGGCTTAGGCGTGTCAAAGCCCACACAGGCCTATAATAGCTGTCTCCTGAGTCGGATGGCTTGGGGGGGCGGGGTTTATCCAAGATCGACGCCCCGCCAGTGCGCGGCGGCCCACGCTCTGGGGATAAGCTAGGACTAAAGGAGTCAGTATCTCAGTGCCCCCAGTTGGCACCCTCACAGGCCCTTAGCCGGCCTCAGTATCTCAGTGCCCCCAGTCGGCACCCTCACAGGCCTTAGCCGGCCTTAGTATCTCAGTGCCCTCAGTCGGCACCCTCACAGGCCTTAGCCGGCCTCAGTATCTCAGTGCCCCCAGTTGGCACCTTCGTAGGCCCTTAACCGACCTCAGTATCTCGGTGCCCCCAGTCGGCGCAACCACTCCCTGACACCAGACTACCAGAAGGTGTACGGGGTCGGCGCAGGTCCTTGGTCATCCTGGCCATCAACAGCGGATATCTCGCCGAGGTATTGATATGCCTGCCACATCTTGTCCCCCGTACTTCGATCGCATGCCCTGGTGTCAGGCCGAGCGGCGTCTAACGGCGCCAACTCTTAAGTTGACAGAGCCTCTTTCCTTAACGCTGCATGTGCCGCTTTACCCTGCCACCCCTGGGCGGCCATTACCCTGTCCTCGCTACGCGACGGTGGGTGGCAGGCGAGGCAGAACCTATCAGCTTCCTCGGCTACATATACTTCTCACTCCGCATTTCCCAGGTACGCGCGATAGTGCAATTCTCATACTGTTCTATTGCTTTCCATCGCCACCGTCGTGTACTGACTTGACCGTCGGAGTGGGGACTTTTCCCGGCGGGTTCTAACGGTCTCTGTCTTGCAGGTTGGGAGCAACCCAGCTCGTCACGCCACTTCAGCGACCTCGCCCTCCTCGGAGACCCGTCCAGCTGTAGGGGCGTCTGACTCACTTCGCGACAGGATCACTGTCGAAGAGCGAGGTAGACTACCAACTTGATGATGAGGTTAGCTTGTCTATCGATGGAGAAAGATAGATGATGTTGAGAACTATTCCGGCCAAGGAGCGCCTATCCTGCAAAATAAACAACCATCAGTAACCCACCGGGAGAGTTTCCCGACAAGATCCTCCGACAATCAAGTCAGAATTCGGTGGAGAAGATGGAGCTGAGAAAGAAATGACTGTAGCTAAAAAATGTATCACGCATACATGTGGGTGAGGGAAAGAAGACCTTATATAGCCGGGGGAGTCAACAATCCCTGTCCCCCTTCTGCTCCTTTTTTGTCTCATGCTGGGACAGAATCAGGGACCACTATCAGCTCGCCGACTAGCGCCGTCTCATCCTGACATACGTAAGGGGTGCCGTGGTACGGGTTGCTAGAGCTTGTCAGGAATGTACTATGTCAGCGATATATCCGCGATTTGGACACGAGTGGTGTCAGGCCCGAGCCGGCCTACGCCGACTTGGTACTATTTTTATTTACGTGGTGTCAGAGGGTAGGTACTGCTGCGGATAACGACAACTTCCGAGCCAGAGCACACTTAAGGAGTGCGCCGATCGACTATCTCAAGGAACATCAAGCTATGGAGCAAACAGCACGTTGGTAGGAACATATG
The DNA here is from genome assembly GCA_024364735.1 of Boesenbergia rotunda. Taxonomy (NCBI): domain Eukaryota; kingdom Viridiplantae; phylum Streptophyta; class Magnoliopsida; order Zingiberales; family Zingiberaceae; genus Boesenbergia; species Boesenbergia rotunda. The sequence continues at coordinate 8,222 of JAGFNQ010001913.1, read as the reverse complement.
CGACGTACCGAGTCGAGGAGGTACTTGGACATCCGCCTACCGACTTATCCCCCGGCCAGCTATCCAATCGGGACATCCGACCCGGGTAGAATTCAACCAATGACAATCCGGCCCGTTTCATGCCCCGCCATGTCGGATTGTCCGACCTCCCTTTGTAAATGACTTATCTTTATGAAGTGTCATGTTGGCCGATCGAATTACACATGAGTAGGTCGGGATCCGTTGTAATTTAGAATAAATAGGTAAGAGTCGATTTCCTTATGAAATAGGAGAAAAATACTTTTTCACGTGGTGACCTATAAATGACTATGAACTTGGTTGTGTGAGGCGTCCAAAATTAATGTATGATTTGTTTTTAAAAAAATATTTTAGTTTGGAATATTTTGATAAATCGTGCTTCATGCATCCATCCTTGAACAACATTCTCCTAGTCCTACCGGATTAGTTTTTACAATTTACAGACAACTAATAACAATTGTAAACTGTCCTTAGGTTACATCACGAATATATATTAATTATATATATATAGAATTCAAACCAATTAATTAAAGAATGGATATATACTACAACGTAACTAGTGAGTTTGGAAAACAAAAAACAAAAGCATATATAGTATAATGAGGTGGAATATAATGATATCTTACCTTCGAAGTTAGAACATGATCACAAAATCTAACACTAATCTGCTGCAATGATCGATCATAAGGCTTTGTTTAATTGCTGCTGCACTGGCCTCAATAAAAGATTAACACGTGACTTCGATATTGGTAATTGTTTACTCGTCGCCGTCAGCAGCTAGCTCTGCACATTGCCTCAAACGTTGATCGCGTAATCTCCACAAGTTTTTAGTATTTTTTGCGTGTGCCATTCTTTAATGCTTTAATTGGGTTGCTCACCTTCACAATAAGGCCACCAACTTTCTTCATTCACCCTTCAAACTAAACGGATTTTTATTTTATTATTGTATGAAAGATAGTAATAAATTTTAGCATTTGGCACGTACATGGATGGAAGAGTGTGTTGTGATGAGGATCAATAGAAAAAAGATTTATACAACTTTTTTTAGAAGACATAGGAATCGTGTCCTTGTTGAATGTATGAAACTCTCATTTGAAGGAGCTTTAAGCAATTAAACTTATTCAAACTGTCTCAGCAACAAATAACACGCAACTTAAAGTGATCTTCTTCACTTGCTAGAAACAAGATATTATTTAAACAATAGGTGGTTCGCTTCTTCTCGAACTCCAAACATAAATCCTCTAATAAATCCTTATATATGTTAATTCACAAACTTAAAAAATCTAGTTTTCCTTAAAATGAATAAGGACATACATATTGATGGCTAGATATAATGGAAGTAAAAGGAAAGAAATAATACAAGCAACAGAATTATTATCGAACATTGTAAACAATCATGATAAATTTTATACAAACAGTATCCTACCCATTGTTAGAAAAGAAACAAAACTAAAAAAAATTTAGTAAGTTTACTTTCACGACTAAAAGATCAAATTTGAGGCAACATGATTACCGGACTCCATTAATTAGGGGGTAGAGGCGTCGGCCGCATACGTTGTTGTTCCAGCCGGATAAGTTCACTCGGTTTCATAGGATGCTTGGTGAGGCACTCAGGCTCACCCTCTGGGCCGGCGGTCAACGGGTTAGTCATAATCATTGGCTGACTAGACGGGTAGGCGTCTGGGCATGACTCGACCCACCCCAATATGCCGACTTAGTTGGGTGTTCGGGCGCCGGGCTGAAGTTCCCGGACGACGGTACCCGATCAGACGTAGGGATTGCAATTTTCTCCGTGGATTTGGATACCCGCGGAGAAAATTTGAAACGGGAGGGGTTTGGGGAGGTATTATCGGATTTGGATTCGGATTCAGGGATTTTTAAAAATCCCCGAAACAGACTGGGGCGGATATGGGGATGCTATCCCCATCCCCGAACCCGCTCCGATATCTCAATAATGATAATAAATTAATAATAATTATTAAAATAATTTTAATAATATTAAAGATTTATGAAAATCTTATACGAATCCTAAATTAATAATTATTATTAATTTATTATTATTGGAGATATCTCTGTGGCGGGGATGAGGATTGGGGTTTAATCCCCGTGGGTTCGAGGACGGAGATTCCTCGTTTAAGTGGAGGCGAGGATGGGGACGGGGACGGGGATGGAGATTTACTTCGGGGACGGGGATGGGGACGGCAAACCTATCTCCGACCCGTCCCATTGTCATCCCTAATCAGACAACCTGGGAATCGCGCACTTAGAACGACTCTCCCCACCTAAAGATGTCGACTCGGTCGAGTACTCGGGCGTCGGGCGGGGGTACCCAGTCGGCCGTGCCCGGTCGGATGACCTGACAGTCATGTACTTAGAAGAACATGTCGTCCTAAGAAGCAACCTGTGGCCTGATAACCAGTGCATCCCATCGCCCGGCCAGACGATCAGGCATCAAGAATTACTGACCCAGTCAGATGGCTTGCTGCACTTGAAAGCGATCGATTGCCGAGTGATTGAGCCTCCTAGGACGATCCCCTGGGGCCGGTCAGACTGGCTGAATAGATTAACAAAGCTACATGATAAGGCGAACGCAGATAATTCCAAGAAGCAGAACATTTAAGGATGATTAGACAACTAAGTACAGAAAGATACACAAAATCCTCTTATTATGAGGAAAAGACAAGCGCCGTAAGCACACCCTCCCATGGTATCCCACATTAATGCCGACAACAGGCTGACAACATAGACAGGTGAGTGACTGTTTGGCGGCCAAGCCAAGCCCTCAGAAAACTAACGCTGCCACCAGATTACGCTTTTATGAGCAAAGATAGTCAAGACAAGACGGGGCATCACCCTCCCTATATAAGGGTCACCTGATGCTCTGAGGAGGAGATTGGCTTCTCGTTGTTTCACAACCTCTTTGTTACTCCACTCTTGACCCTGTTCTGTCTCCAAGCCGTCTGTTTCTCCTGCTAACCTTTGGTTTGACCCTAAACACCCTTACGACTCGTCCATTTTGCTGTGCCATCTGAGCGAGACCCTTCTCCTATTGTCGACAGGATCACTATGCTAAGGATTTTACTGTGCAAACTCTATATAAATCTTAATCATTTTTTCAATTTGATTTTTTTTTATACTTAAAATCCAACCACTAACTCTAAAAGCAAAATATTAAACTACATAATCACAAACTTAAAAAAATAAACAAAAAATAAAAAAAATCAAATGCACTTGGTCTTTACGAGTCCGCACGGTAAGATCCTTATCATAATTTGTGAATAAAAGTGTTGGCTATGCTAAGAATTTTATCACGCAAACCCATACAAATCTTAATCATTTTTTCAATTTGATATTTTCACTAACTCTAAAAGCAAAATATTAAATGGCATAATCACAAACTAAAAAAACAAAAAATAAAAAAAATCAAATGCACTTTGATCCCGGGCCAGCATGCGTGTAGCCTGACCCGGTAGTCTGGCGCCTAGTCAGAAGGAGAATGGGTTAATAGGTTGGAAAGGCCCATCGGATAGGCGTCGCTCCCCAGGATCGGCCTGACCGGTGCTCAAACGTCCATGCTCCAATACCCCTCTAGGTTTGGCTCCCCGCCGACGCGTGGCGGACCACGCTCCGGGGATAAGCCCAAGCCAGAGAGGGTGCTACTCGGTATATCGTTACTTAGTGCCTCAGTCGACACCCTCATCACCGACCCTCAGTCGGCCGCGTTACTCAGTGCCTCCGTCGGCATCTTCATCACCGGCCCTCAGTCGGCCGCTTTACTCAGTGCCCCAGTCGGCACCTTCATCACCGACCCTCAGAAAGCCTGGCTACTTAGTGCCCTAGTCGGCACCTTCATTGTAGGCCCTCAGACAGCCACGCTACTCAGTGCCCCCGATCGGCACTCTCCCTTCAAGGGTCCCCAGACGACCCTAGCACGTCCTAGCAGGCAGAACAACCACTCCCTGATATCAGATTACCCGAAGTAGTACGGGGTTGGCGTAGGACTGGAGTCACTCTGGCCCTAACGATGGATATCTTGCTGATGGCTTGTTCTCCCTGCCATACCCTGTCCCTCGTACTACAACCGCATACACTGGTGTCAGGCCGAACGACGCCAACCATTAAGTTGACAGTGTCCCTTTCCTTAACCCAGTATGTACTACTTTATCTTGCCACCTCTGAACAGACATCATCTTGTTCTCGCTATATGACAACTGGTGGCAGGTGGGGCAAAAGCTGTCAGCTTCCCCGGCTATATAAACACTTTCACTCCGCATTTCTCAGGTACGCGCAATAGTGCATAATTTACTGTTCTATTGCTTTTCATTCGCTTGCCGTCGAGTACTGATTTGACCGTCGGAGTGTCTGGTCGGGGACTATTTCCAGCGGGTTCTAATGGTCTCTGTCTTGTAGACGAGGAGCGAGCCAGCTTAGCAGTTAGCCTCAGCATTCTTGTGCCCTTCGGCGGACCATCCCACATGAGGGGCGTCCACCTCGCTTCGCGACAGGATCACATTTGGTCTTTACGAATCCGCACGGTAAGATGCTTAACATAATTTTTTTTGTTATATCAAATTAAATAAATAAATTTGAATAATTTATTATACTAAATAAATAAGTTTACAAATATGTATTTAGTTTTTTAATATTTATGATTGGAGATTATGAATTATTTGTGAATAAGTTTAAGTACACAAATTTACAATTTTACTTTTTATTAATATTTAAAAAATAGATTTTATTTTATTTTTATTTTTATTAAATTATAAAAAAGAGAAAAATGTAATATTTTAAATATTACTGAGCTGCATAGGAAGCCCAACACATAAAAGACGAGTGGAAAAAAAAAATGATAGAGGGCTAAGAAATGCTTTGAGGGCCGTGTTTTTTAACAGAACCTATTACTGTTTTCGATTTGGTTAACGTGGGAGGGCAGGGCGAGGAAATGATTCTTTGCCGTTTCTACTTGTGCGGCAATAAATGGAGAGGAGAGAACTTAGAGAGAGAGAGAGAGAGAGAGAGAGAGGCGATTGGTTGCAGCAAACGAGCACAATAAAGCAGATCATGGAGCAAGATTGCCAAAAGGAGAAGGCAAAAAAATAGTAGAATAATTCTGTTCCTGTCAATTCACAGCACAGCAAATTGAAGAAATCTCCTCGTCGCCTTTATAATAATTTTAGCCGCTGCAGCTGCTGCTGCTGCTGCTGATGATATTGATGCCTATCTGTGGCACTGAGTTTTGTAAAGCTGTTGCTTTTTGGCATCGGTCTGCTTCTTCCTCTTCTGCCATTTCTCGAGCACTCCAGTCTGCCCCGTCTTGTGTTTGGAGCATGGCGGAGAAGGATTTGCGGATCGTTAGAAGGGAAAGATTGGATTTTTGAGGTCGGGAGGTGGAAAAGGTTGGATTTTTTAGTCGGAAAGGCGAGAAAGGTGGGAGTTTTGGTTGGATTCTTTGGATGGACGACGTGTGGGATCTCAACGACGAGCCGACGGCGTCTCCGACGGGCTCTGCCGAATACGGCGGGGAGGACGAGAAGGGGAAGGCGGCGGGGGTAGCGTCGGCGGATGAAGAGAACGAGGATTCCGTCGAGACGTTCGAGGAGCGGGAAGCCGGCGTCGGAAGGATCTTCGGGTTCTCCATTTCTGGTTCGTCCGCCGTCGTGACTCGCCAGTTCTTTCCTTCCGACGACGGGGAGGGGGCTCAGCCCGGGGAGAGCTCGGAAGCGGCGGCGGCGGCGGCGCCCCCTCACTCGATTTGGAGTGGGAACAAGCTCTGCCACCCGTTGGAGTCGGCGGTAGCGGAGGCGAGGTTGGCGTCCGTGAAGAAGAGCCGGCGAGGACCGAGGTCGAGAAGCTCACAGTACCGTGGTGTGACCTTCTACCGAAGGACCGGCCGATGGGAATCCCATATATGGTCAGTTTCATTCTTCTCATCTTTTCTCCCTTTTGTAGCGAACTTCCGATTCAACCAAAAAGAAAACAAAAACAAATCTTTTGATTTAGATTCAAAAAACTCTTCGCAGGGACTGTGGAAAGCAAGTGTATCTAGGTACGCACGAATCAATCATCTCCTGCTCGAATTTCCAAATGCTCATAAAGATTTCATCTTGTTCTTGGTCGAAGCATCATTACCTAGGCCTATGAATGTACCTAAAGATCTCATCTTGTTCTTGTTTGCGATGCAAATACTTGTTGTAGGTGGATTCGACACAGCATATGCAGCGGCAAGGTTTGTCCCCAAAGAACTAACTCTAAACTAGTTCTTCTTCCAAGCTCTCAAGTTTTCGAGTTTTCTAAACCAGAGCATACGATCGAGCCGCAATCAAGTTCCGCGGATTGGAGGCTGATATCAATTTCAGTTTGGATGACTATAAGGAAGATATAAGACAAGTAATTAAATTGTGCATCAAAATCCTTCTTTGTTTTCTTTTTTGTTCTGAGAATCCTTTAATTCGAAAGGAATGCTTGTTGATGGTGCAGATGGGCAATGCGAGCAAGGAAGAGTTTGTTCAAGTGCTCCGGCGCCAAAGCACAGCCTTCCCGCGAGGGAGCTCCAGGTTCAGAGGGGTCACCTTGCACAAATGTGGGAGGTGGGAGGCCAGAATGGGCCAGTTCTTAGGCAAAAAGTACGCCTCTTCCTCTTCGATTTATCCAATTGCATCTTGTGTTTAACTTGTTCTCCTCATCAATTTTCTACTTCACCACAATGCAATACTGCTTTATGTTTTCCCCCCAGATATGTTTACCTGGGACTCTACGAGACCGAGATCGAAGCTGCAAGGTATTTGAAGTTCTTATCCTTGTGAGTAGCTTCAAGAAAGAGTTCTTGATAAGTTCTGTTTTGGAATTTCCAGAGCTTATGACAAGGCCGCAATCAAGTTCAATGGGAAGGATGCTTTAACGAATTTTGATCATAAAATCTATGAGAACGAGCTTGACATGCCGAGTAAGAAGAGCACTAATAATCCCTTCGCACAATCTTTGTTGTTGGTTAAGTTGATCATCTAACACTAAATCTACTCTCGTACGTAGCTGATTCTGCCGAGCATGATCTGGACATGAGCTTGGGGTCATCATGCTCGAAAAGAAACAGCATCGAGGTGGTGGACGATAACACTTCCGATATCCAATTGGAAGGAAGAAACAACACTGGAACGTTCATTCAGTATCCGAGTCCTAAAGCTAATGAAACATTCAACTACATTCCTTTCCAATCGAACACCGGCAGTATGCCGCAGCAATTCAACCTCAATAGCTTCTATCAAGTGTGTGGCACTCAACCTACTCGATCTAACTTCATACTTTGATCACAATCTTAGCAATTCTCCTTTCCCGATGCAGTTTCCGGGAGGCAGCAATGGAGAAGGATCAGGCAAATGGCCTGCATTATCGAGCAGCGACGAGGAACGACGACAGCGGCACATGGGTTGGGAGCCGGGTTTCAGCTTCAGCTTCGGTCCGCAACTCCGTCCGCCGCCGGACGGTTCGCCGTCATTAGTTTTGCAGCATCATCAGGATTCCCGCCACCGGTAGCAAAATCAACCTCCAGTGAGCAACCATGTTAATTTTCGATCCCTTCACAGAGCTTCCTCGATCGAACACCACAACAACATCAAACATTTAATCGAGTTCCTGTTTGTGTTGTTCATCGAAATTCAAAATGGGCAATTGTTCCTTTTATTTTGTTGAAGATTAAATCAACAAGTTGAAGCAAAGACAGACATTGCCCATCTAATCTTCATAATTGACCACATAAAAATAATGACAGTGGCACTCTCACACACTTCAATGTTCTTCCATGGCGTCCACAGAGAGAAAGAAGATGCTGTTCCTCTGTATGGCTAAACTACAGCAGTACAAGAAGGAGTTTATGGTTCCCAAAACAAACCAGTAGATCTATGATGGCTACTTGCTTGCTGTCTGACACTCATGTGAGGGCTGTACTTTTCTTGCAAAATAAGTAATGTTTCCTTTTCAGCGAGCAGAAGGTGGTAGGGAATGGAGCGAGACGTAGGCAGCACTTGGGAACAATGAAAATAGTAAGGGTCCAATTATATCTAGTTTGGAGATCTATGGCGCTTGCTATATCTTCTGATGCTCATGCAGCTTCGCTGTTTGGGGGGTTTTCTTCAAAGGGTAATGAGGTACGTGTATTGATTCAGGGTACAAGTAGGAGCTAGCATGCAGTGTGCGGGCAGTGTGCAACA
>JAGFNQ010001912.1:66264-83194 GCA_024364735.1 Boesenbergia rotunda | reverse complement strand
TAGAAATCAAACTCTTTGATTGTCTCATCAAACGGATGTTCCAGCTCCTGGATGCTTGCTTCAGTCCATATATGGATCGTCGAAGCTTGCATACTTTGGTTTTATCAACCGATGTGAAACCTTCAGGTTGTATCATGTATACATCCTCAAGCAGGTTTCCATTAAGGAAAGCTGTTTTCACATCCATTTGCCATATCTCATAATCATAATGAGCTGCTATGGCTAGGAGCATCCGAATGTATTTAAGCATAGCTACTGGCGAATAGGTTTCGTCATAATCAATTCCTTGTTTTTGACGATATCCTTTTGCCACTAATCTAGCCTTAAAGGTAACAACATTACCTTCCATGTCGGTTTTCTTCTTGAAAACCCACTTGCACCCTATGGGCTTAATCCCTTCAGGTGGGTTAACCAAGTCCCATACTTGATTTTCGTACATGGAATCCATTTCCGACTTCATGGCTTCAAGCCATTTGTCCCTTTCTGAATTTTTCAGAACATCTTCATAACTGATAGGTTCGTCATCGCTTATGAGTAACACGTCATTCGATTCGCTTATGAGAAATCCGTATCTCTTTGGAATATTGCGTGTCCTATCAGACCTACGAAGAGGTGGTGTTGTTTTAGGTTCAACTGATAGCTCATCATTATGAGTTATTGGTTGTGGGTCTAGACTAGGTGTCTCTGCAATGTCTATTGGAGTTTCTTGAATTTCATCAAGTTCAATGCCACTCCCACTGTTTTCTTGTAAAAGAAATTCTTTTTCCAGAAATACAGCATGCCTTGAAACAAACACCTTTTGTTCCAAGGGATGATAGAATTGGTAACCCTTCGTTTCCTTAGGGTATCCAATAAATAGACATTTATCAGACTTAGCATCCAATTTGTCTGATATAGTCCGCTTCACATAAGCAGGACAACCCCATATCTTAAGGTGAGTTAAGTGAGGTTTCTTACTATTCCATATCTCATATGGAGTAGTAGAGACTACCTTGGTCGGGACTCTGTTTAGCAAGTAAACAGCTGTCTTAAGTGCATAGCCCCAAAAGGATTTTGGAAGAGTTGCATGATTCATCATAGACCTAACCATGTCCATCAAGGTTCGGTTGCGCCTCTCAGATACACCATTATGCTGTGGTGTATATGGCGGAGTCCATTGGGACAATATCCCATTGTCCCTAAGATAATCTTGAAACTCTTGACTTAAGTATTCACCACCTCGATCGGATCGAAGTATCTTAATACTTTTGCCAAGTTGTTTCTCTACTTCATTTCTGAACTCTTTGAATTTCTCAAAAGCTTCAGATTTGTGTTTCATCAAGAACACATACTCGAATCGTGAGTGATCATCGATAAAGGTGATGAAGTAGCTATAGCCTCCTTGTGCAAGAGTTGACATTGGTCCACATACATCAGTATGTATTAGACTAAGCAATTCTCCCACTGGATTACCTTTTCCAGAAAAGGGTAATTTGGTCATCTTGCCTTTTAAGCATGATTCACATGTATCAAATGAACCGGGTTCAAATGATTCCAAAATTTCACATCGGTGTAATTCGGTCATGCGTTTCTTACTTACATGGCCAAGACGGCAATGCCAAGTGTAGGAGTCTATTCGATTATCTATTCGAGCACGTTTGTTGCTAACTTCGATATTGAAAACGTCACTGGATAAATCTAACGTGTAGATACCATTGCACAAAGTTCCATTCCCATAAAGAACGTCATTTAAAGTTATGTAACAACAATTGTTACTAAAAGTTAAATGATAACCCTTTTCATTCAAACATGAAATAGATACAATGTTCTTTATTAACGAAGGAACAAAATAACAATTATCCAATTCTAAGACACGTCCAGTGGGGAGCTTTAGCAAATATGTTCCGATGGCAACAGCAGCAATCTTTGCTCCATTTCCAACTCGCAAATTTGCTTCTCCTTTGACGAGTTTTCTTCTATTCCTTAGCCCCTATATGTCTTTACATATATGTGAGCTACACCCAGTATCAAGTACCCAGGTATTTGAGGAAATAGAGTGACATTCAATAACGAAGATACCTGAAGAGGATGGGGCATCGGATGCCATATTCTTCAAGGACTCAAGATAAACCTTGCAGTTTCTTCGCTAGTGACCCTCCTTGCCACAATGATGACAAGTTCCTTTTGGTTTCATTTCAGTCTTTTTGGCCTTTTTCTTCTTTCCGTTATTCTATTCTTTGGCCTTCCTCTTAGAACCTTTCTTCGAGGAACCAACTAACAGTACCGTCTTTTGATCCGGCTTTACATAAGGCTCCACAGTCTTCAGCAGGTTGAGCAACTCAGGAATGGTAGTCTCTAGTTTGTTCATCCGATAGTTCATCACAAATTGTGAATAACTTTTGGGCAAACAACTCAGAATTAAGTCAATACTTAGTTCATGATCCATTGCAAAACCGAGTGTGCTCAGTCGCTCAATGTACCCCAACATCTTTAACACAAACTGCGAGGCAGAAGTGCCTTCCTGCATCTTTGTGGTGAAGAGGAGTCTGGAGACTTCGAACCTTTCGGATCTCGCCTGCTCTTCAAACAACTCATGAAGATGGAAGATGATGGTATAAGCATCCATATGCTCATGCTGCTTTTGCAGCTCAGGTACCATAGAGGCTAGCATGATGCAACTCGCAAGTTCAGAATCGGTCACATGTTTCTGATAGGCCACTAGCTGGTCTGGAGTTGCTCCTTCTGGAGGATGGTTGGGAAGTTGATCTTCAAGGACATAGGCAAGCTTCTCCGCCTTGAGGACTATCCTCATGTTTCGAAGCCAGTCCATGAAGTTTGGCCCAGTCAGTTTATTGGTGTCCAAAATGGAACGCAAATTCAGAGAAGACATGATTGAGTGATTATCCTAGAAATACAAATTGAGCTTATGTGAGAAGTATGATTAAAGAATGTATCAACATACATTAATAAAAAATCCTATTTATTTTTCAAATTGAATAACCCTTTTTATCAATTCGGGAGATCGTAGGAACATCTCCAAATAGGTTGATATCCAACCATAGATAAGAATCACCATGGCTGTGGCCATCAAGTTATTCTTAGCTATGAAGGTAGGTAATTATACCGATTACATATCACATATATGTAACTATCACTTTACGCTATCAACTAATTGAATGTTTGCATAAATCATTGGGTTGTTAACTCATTAACAAGTATGCAATATTATACATAGCACCCAACTGCACCTCTCTTTACATCGACCTTGGCTGTGGCACAACAAATCGATGCTCCAAGCTTAAGGCTGACCCATTAATCAAGAAATAGTTTTAATATGGCTGGAGCTCATTCAACCGTTTAGTCAGGCTTGGATGTGTCCAACAACCATAACTAAGGATTGACCTCTGACTCCAACTATATTAATCATAAACTAATTCCATGGTTTGAACATGTTGAGGTTCAAGCTGGGCATGGATGTGTCCATCAACCCAAACGAGAAACAAAACTCCGGTTCTAACCATATTAATGGAAGGTGTTGGCCTTAATATTTTATAAGGGGTTTTGGGTCTCATTCTTTCCTTTTAATGCACATTCATGACATATAATTATGTCATGACTAACGATTTCCTTAATAAAGTATGTATGTGACTTAATTTATCAAGTCTCATTGATTGGATTAGGAACCGGATTTCCTAATTCTAATTTCATACTTTATTGAAGGAATTGCTTTGGGAAATAATTTCCTAAATTGTCATAATCAATTTCGGAAATAATATGTTTAAGACTTTGATTTCTCTAAATCAAATCTTATTAAATTAAGAGACAATTCCCTTAATTCAACCACATATTATTTTCTTAAAAATCCCTTTTAAGAAAACTCTATAGGAAACCATTTTCCTAATTAATTTTGGAGACAACAATATGTAGAGCATCACCTCTTAAATCAAATTTCCAAAATTTGATCACATATTTTATTCATGGATTAATTAATTACAACAAATTATTTTCTAAGGGTGGCTCCCCGAGGCTCAGATACCCAAAGAAAAGAAATTTGTCGTAAATCCAATTTGGACGGCTCCCCGAGGCTCAATCCAAATTAAACATGACAATTTTATTCAAAATGGGAAATTTAAATTACAACAACTAACTTTAAATTGGACGGCTCCCCGAGGCTCAATCCAAGATAAAGAATTTTATTTATAATTTAAAACCAATTCGAATTTAATTGTCAATTAATGATTCATAAATTTGTCTAGACTTTCTTGAAAGAAAGTGCCCAAAATCGCGAGATTTCATAATAGGTTTTCAGAATAATTGTAAGTTTCTGGTACAAAGAAAACTTACAGATTTCCAAAATTCGAAAATTTCTAAAATAGAAAATTTCCAAAATTGGAAAGTTTCCAAAGATGGGAAGTTTTCACAATTATTATAAAATTCAGAAACTAGGAAATTTCAAAAGGTTTGCAAAATTTCATGAGGATTTCCAAACTTTGAAATTCCTAAATCTAAAATTTATCATAATTGGAAAGTTTCCATAATTGAAAATTTTTCCAAAATTGAGATCATGACAAAGTTTTCCCCAAAACAATATGATTATGTCGAACACTAACCGGCTCTGATACCACTGTTGGGACCGGGTGCATGTTGACAAGGATACGGGTTCGTAAAATTTTAAATTTTTACGTGCAGCGGAAGAATTAGCATAAAATAATTTCTCAAATTATTTTAACCACGTATCTAGCATGCAACCTTATGATGTGTGGACATGATCATAAATTAAAACTTTGCGGAAAAGTAAACTAATTTACTTTGTACCTCGCGTAACTCGAAGAAAAGGACGAGATCCAACCGTAGCGTCCCTTGGAAGCTCCGCCTCTATTCGCGTCCATGCCGAGTTCTCTTCGGGATGACTTCGCGAAGTCACAAGTTTTGTGCCGACGAGAACTACTAGATTCTCTAAAGGCACAACTAGAAGATCAAGAGAGAAGAAAGAAAACTAACCACCAAGAAACGGAATCTAAATTCCGGGAAGGAAGGAGATGCTATCCGCTTCTTCTTCTTCTTGGTTGGCTTCTCCTTGGTGATGATAGCTCACGGCAACCCTTGGATGGGGAGGGTGGTGCGCCGACCCTAGGTGGGATAGACGCCGACCCTAGGGTGAACAAGGGGCGCCGGCCCTAGGAGGAAGAGAAAGGGAGAGAATAAGAGAGAGAGGGAGAGAACTACTAGATCTCTTGATAACTCAATTGGGAATTCAAGGCTTGCCTTTGGTTCCTTTATATAGTAGCCTCTCCCTTGCCAAGTCTCTCTTTTAACGGAATTTTTCATAAGAAATTTATCCTATAAATTTTCTTATGAATTATTCCGTTTAACCCAAGTTTTATTATAACTAACTCTATAATAAAACAAATACATCTCTCCTTTTATTATGGAATAAATTTTACAAGAAATTTATAAATTTTCTTTATTATGGAAAAATCAATTCATAATTATTTTATAAAATTAAAATAAACCATTCCATGGATCATTTTAATTTCCATAAAAAGAATAAATTTCTATAAATTTCTTTATATGAATTTCTTTATACAAATTTATTTATCTATAATTTATTAAACAAATCGCGCTAGATTTATTTTAATAATTAAACCAAATAAATTGGTTTCTCCCCATTGCTTTGGCCGGCCAAACCAAAGAGGGTTGGCACCCTCTTTGGCCGGCCAAACCGAGCCGAACTCATCACGAATTAAACTCATTTAATTCGCCCAATAAGCCTTCAAAAGACTTAGCCATTTTAAGCTTCCTTTGCGCCTCTGATTAACTCAGATTCGTCTTATTCCTCTTGATCAGAAAATCCAATTTTCAACTCGTTTTAAATCCCTCGGATTACTCGTAGTGCATGTGACTAAATTGGCTTTCGATTTATGTTGGTCATCTATAATCAACCAATTAGAGAACGATCATGAGTGGAACCTAGTAGTACATCATGACCCCCAATTAATCGAAAGATCAACGGTTGACCTCAGAAATAATTCTGAAACCCTTCAGCAGCTCTAATGAATCGTGCCTCATTCCCTTCACCATCTTATACCCACTTGGTTCAGGACATGGTCTGTGTGTGTCAGTCCCCACTATGCTGATTACGTCACACCTAGCCCAAGTTACGTTCTGTCGTCCTTTGGATTTCTAATTACTCTCATGTATTTAAGAGACTCATACTCTAAACATGATATGCTCTAGCCAGAGGCTTCGAGTAACAATCCGACGATAGGCCTTGGGTATACATCTCCTCGCAAGGAGTGGTGAATCCTTTGTAGGCTGTTCAAACATCTTCGGGCACTTCAGCTTATACCCAACCATCCTGGGTCCACACCTCCTTAGAGATGCTTGCTTAAGATGTCAAAGTATAAGTCTCCGTGACCAAGATGACTTGAACACCGCAAGTCAAAGGAACATCGCACTTAAGCTGCAGTAAGAACTTTCATTGACTTATCTATATGTAGATTACCATATGAAGTTTTACAGCTAGTCACTCCAATGAACTAGTTCCCTTAACTAGCATCCATGTTTATCTCCGGACATCCCAATGTCACCAGCCAGTGAGAATCAGCTGATTAGAGAATAACCCATGCTAGCCTCAACAGAATTGATAGTGTCCGTTTTTATCAATTCATCGACTAGGGATATTTTCAATACTTCACAATTGCACATGTAGAGATAATCACTAGTTGTGATCCCATCACAAATTCTCTTATGCTGTGAATTGTATTGCGGACATTCAGTAGATGAGTTTAAGATCCCAATCAAATACACAAACATGTATACTCAAATAGTGAATTTTCATTTATTAAAATAAATGTTTACAATCATAAGGCGATTGCCTTAGGTCACTTCTCTCATATTACTAACAAGACAGAGACGCAAAAAACTTGGAGCAAGTAGAGAACTTGCAGAGAACAAGGAGACGCCCGTAGAGACCTTCGCAAGAACTCGCACGCACGAGAAAGAGGGAGACGCAGGAACACTCTCGCTCAGGATGAAGAGGCGCAAGTGGTAGGTTTCGGCGCTAGGGTTCGGCGAGGAGGGGTTTTGGTAGGAGTTAATCGGTTGGTGGATCGGTCCACCAACCAGACTTTAATGCATCTGAACGGATCACCGTTCGATCTGATAGCGCCCAGACCAATCAGGCTATAGCCTGATCAGACTGACCTGGTCCTGATCGGTCGGGTGACCGATTAGGTGCGCTCCTGATCTATCGGCTGATCGATCAAGACACGAACAGTAGGGTTCGGTGAGAAACCTGCGAGCTCCCTAATCGGTCTGTGGACCGATCACCATAGGGTGCCAGATCGGTCCGGGGACCGATCCAGGCTGGCTCAGTAAGGTTGATCAGAATTTCGTAAAGTTACTGATGCCTCTCACATCGGTTGATAAAACCAAAGTATGCAAGCTTCGACGATCCATATATGGACTGAAGCAAGCATCCAGGAGCTGGAACATCCGTTTTGATGAGACAATCAAAGAGTTTGATTTCTCAAAAAATCCTGATGAACCTTGTGTGTACAAGAAGGTTAGTGGAAGTGCAGTCGTATTCCTAGTATTATATGTCGATGACATATTACTTATAGGAAACGATATATCAGTCTTACAGACAGTTAAAATTTGGTTGTCCAAAACTTTCTCCATGAAAGACCTGGGAGAAGCAACCTATATCCTTGGGATTAGAATCTATAGAGATAGATCAAAACGGTTGCTTGGTCTTTCGCAGTCTACATATATAGACCGAGTGCTAAAAAGGTTTTGCATGTCGGAATCCAAGAAAGGTTACCTTCCCATCAGGCATGGGATCAACCTTTCAAAGTCTATGTGTCCGCGCACAGAAGACGAGAGGATTTGCATGAATAAGATTCCTTATGCATCCGCAATAGGATCTATCATGTATGCTATGTTATGTACTAGGCCCGATGTATCGTATGCTTTGCGCGTCACAAGCAGATACCAGTCGGATCCAGGAATGGATCATTGGGCGGCTGTCAAGACAATCCTTAAGTACTTAAGAAGAACTAAGGATGTGTTCCTAATATATGGAGAAGGAGATATGGTAATACATGGGTATACAGATGCCAGTTTTCAGACAGATAAGGATGACTCCAAATCTCAGTCTGGATACGTATTTATTTTGAATGGAGGCGCAATAAGTTGGATGAGTTCCAAACAAGACACCGTAGCGGATTCTACCATGGAAGCAGAATATATCGCAGCTTCGGAAGCAGCAAAAGAAGCAGTCTGGATCAAGAAGTTTGTCTCCGAACTTGGTGTGGTTCCAACCATTGATGAAGCAGTGCCGGTTTACTGCGACAACAATGGAGCTATTGCACAAGCAAAGGAACCAAGGTCTCATCAACGATCCAAACACGTGCTTCGCCGCTATCATCTGATCAGAGAGATTATAAGTAGGAATGATATACAAATTGAGAAAATTCCCACTGAAAGGAATTTAGCGGATCCTTTAACTAAGGCCTTGCCTCAAAGCAAGTTTGAGGGTCATGTTTGAGCCTGTGGTATTGGATACCGTAGCGATTGACATTAGGCCAAGTGGGAGTTTGTTAGTGATATGAGAGAAGTGTCCTAAGGCAATCGCCTTATGATTGTAAACATTCATTTTAATAAATGATAATTCACTATTTGAGTATACATGTTTGTGTATTTGATTGGGATCTTAAACTCATCTACTGAATGTCTGCAATACAATTCACAGCATAAGAGAATTTGTGATGAGATCACAACTAGTGATTATCTCTAAATGTGCAATTGTGAAGTATTGAAAATATCCCTAGTCGATGAATTGATAAAAACGGACACTATCAATTCTGTTGAGACTAGCATGGGTTATTCTCTAATCAGCTGATTCTCACTGGCTGGTGACATTGGGATGTCTGGAGATAAACATGGATGCTAGTTAAGGGAACTAGTTCATTGGAGTGACTAGCTGTAAAACTTCATATGGTAATCTACATATGGATATGTCAATGAAGTTATTACCGCAGCTTAAGTGCGATGTTCCTTTGACTTGCGGTGTTCAAGTCATCTTGGTCATGGAGACTTATACTTTAACATCTTAAGCAAGCATCTCTAAGGAGGTGTGGACCCAGGATGAATGGGTATAAGCCGAAGTGCCCGAAGATGTTTGAACAGCCTACAAAGGATTTACCACTCCTTGCGAGGAGATGTATACCCAAGGCCTATCGTCGGATTGTTACTCAAAGCCTCTGGCCAGAGCATATCATGTTTAGAGTATGAGTCTCTTAAATACATGAGAGTAATTAGAAATCCAAAGGACGACAAAACGTAACTTGGGCTAGGTGTGACGTAATCAGCCTAGTGGGGACTGACACACACAGACCATGTCCTGAACCAAGTGGGTATAAGATGGTGAAGGGAATGAGGCACGATTCATTAGAGCTGCTGAAGGGTTTCAGAATTACTTCTGAGGTCAACCATTGATTTTTCGATTAATTGGGGGTCATGATGTACTACTAGGTGCCACTCATGATCGTTCTATAGTTAGTTGATTATAGACGGCCAACATAAATCGAAACCCTATTTAGTCACACGCACTACGAGTAATCCGAGGGATTTAAAACACGTTGAAAATTGGATTTTCCGATCAAGAGAAATAAGTCGAATCTGAGTTAATCAGAGGCGCAACGGAAGCTAAAAATGGCTAAGTCTTTTGAAGGCTTATTGGGCGAATTAAATGAGTTTAATTCGCGATGGGTTCGGCTCGGTTTGGCCGGCCAAAGAGGGTGCCAACCATCTTTGGTTTGGCCGGCCACCACTTGGGGAGAAACCAATTTATTTGGTTTAATTAATAAAATAAATCTAGCGCGATTTGTTTTATAAATTATGGATAAATAAATTTGTATAAAGAAATTTATATAAAGAAATTTATAGAAATTTATTCTTTTTTACGGAAATTAAAATGATCCATGGAATGATTTATTTTTATTTTATAAAATCAATTATCAATTGATTTTACCATAATAAAGAAAATTTATAAATTTCTTGTAAAATTTATTCCATAATTAAAGGAGAGATGTATTTGTTTTATTATAAAGTTAGTTATAATAAAACTAGGCATAACGGAATAATTCATAAGTAAATTTATAAGATAAATTTCTTATGAAAAATTATTCCGTTAATTCCGTTAAAGGAGAGACTTAGTAAGGGAGATGCTACTATATATTGGAACCAAGGCAAATTCCTAATCAATAGAGTAATCAAGAGATTAATTCTCTCCCTCTCTCTCTCTTACTCTCTTCCTCCCCTTCTCCTTCCCATCTAGGGCCGGCGCCCCTTAGCATACCCTAGGGCCGGCGCCTCCTCCTCCTAGGGCCGGCGCACCCTCTTCTCCAAGAATTGGCGTGAGCAACCTCCATCAAGAAGGAGCCAAAGAAGAAGAAGAAGAAGCGGAACGCAACTCCTTCCTTCTCGGAATTTAGATTCCGTTTCTTGGTGGTTAGTTTCCTTTCTTCTCTCTTGATCTTCTAGTTGTGCCTTTAGAGAATCTAGTGTTGGATCGAGAAAAACGATAGAGGGGGGGTGAATATCGGTAATCGTTCGGATTTTCGTAAAGAGCACGTACGCAGCGGAAATAAAATAACACAGCACAACGACACAGTCGATTTACTTGGTTCGGAGCCTGTGTCGACTCCTACTCCAAGGCCCACGGTCGTTGACCGTTTACTTTGAGCAATTCTATATTTGGCACAAAAACCGTTTACAAATATCGAATACAGAGTAAGTGCAGTAAACTTTAACAATTAAGAAAAGATGCTCTTCTTTTACCGACGTCCGATTGTAGGTTAACTTTTTCGGAGCAGCGGGACGTTGTCGGCTCGAGTTGGGCAGTTTCCGGAGCAAGGCACGAGCGTAGAAGAGCTTTGAGGCGTTGAGAGAGCGGTTTCTTTGAAGCCTTGGTCGAGGGTCCTGTATATAGGGCCTGGGGGCGCCCGGGACGTCGGGGGCGCCCCCCACGTGGCCTCTGATCCGCAGAGCTCTCGGTCGCGTCTGATCCTCTGGATCCGCTTTAACCGGGGAGCCCGGAGCGCTCGGGGCGCCCGGATTAACCGGTCTAAGCCTTATCTCCTCGGCTTCGCAAGGGCGCGGGTTCGGGTTGCGCATGGGGGCGCCCACAGCGCAGGGGGCGCCCGGGAGCAGCGCGGGCGCCCGGGAGCAGCGCGGGCGCCCGGGAGCACGGGGGCGCCCGACCCAGCATGTATTCGGCCCAGCTTGACTTTACTTGTTTTGTATGCACCTTGGGGGCGCCCGGGTCTCTCCGAGCACCCTACTCAGCTACTACCTCACTCCTTTGAGGCTATTTGAGCTGCAGACACTCCTTCCTTTGGTCCTGCATCCAGGGTTAGTCCAAAACACAATAAAACAATAAAATATTTGATTATACAGCCTTAGCTGTCTTGGTTCTGACTTTGGTCTCCAAAATGGAGTCCTAGGTCGAACCGACGCCTACTGTTCCCTCGACGGGGAACGCGTCCTCACCTACTCCTCTCGGGAGAATTTACCTGATGCCAACCTCTCCTTTGGTTAGACTTTTGCCTGACGGTCCTTTGTCAGGTCTTGTAAACTGGCAGTCCTTCGCCAGTTGCCTAACGGTCCTTCGGTAGGGCTTCAGTCCCAGGCTGTCCTTCGCCTGGAGCCTAGCAGTTCTTCGCTAGGGCTTGATACTGGCAGTCCTTCGCCAGTTGCCTAGCAATCCTTCGCTAGGGCTTTCTTTCCTGGCATTCCTTTGCCAGTGCCTAGCAATCCTTCGCTAGGGCTTTTCCTGCACACTTGATTAACTTGTTAGAAAACAAGAAAGACTTAACTTTTGACCTATGTTGCCATTATCAAAACACAGGTTTGACTTAGGTGCATTCTGCACCAACATCTAGTAGTTCTCATCGGCACAAAACTCGTGGCTTTAAGAAGTCATCCCGAAGAGAACTCGGCGTAGACGCGAATA
The DNA here is from genome assembly GCA_024364735.1 of Boesenbergia rotunda. Lineage (NCBI taxonomy): Eukaryota > Viridiplantae > Streptophyta > Magnoliopsida > Zingiberales > Zingiberaceae > Boesenbergia > Boesenbergia rotunda. Next base: position 71,196 of record JAGFNQ010001912.1, on the reverse strand, counting down.
GAGGCGAAGCTTCCAAGGGACGCTACGGTTGGATCTCGTCCCTTACTTCGAGTTATGCGAGGTACTAAGTAAATTAGTTTACTTTTCCGCAAAGTTTTAATTTATGATCATGTCCACACATCATAAGGTTGCATGCTAGATACGTGGTTAAAATAATTTAAGAAATTATTTTATGATAATTCTTCCGCTGCACGTAAAAATTTAAAATTTTACGAACCCGTATCCTTGTCAACATGCACCCGGTCCCAACAATCACACAGTAAATCAAATATCAGATGTAAGTGGCAGTAAATCGGATATGGTCAGACGCGATCAAAGCGTCTGACAACGCAATTTGAATTAAAGTGATCGGTCACCGGACCGATCCAGGGCTTGTGGGTCGGTCACCAGACCGATCCACTGCTTCGCTGGGATTCCCAGCTCTCGCGGCTATACACGCCTGATCGGTCACCCACCGATCAGAGTGAAGCCTGATCGATCACCAGACCGATCAAAGTGAAGCCTGATCGATCACTCAGACCGATCAGGATAGATGAACAGTGATTTTTAATCAGATCCAAAGTCCCTGATCGGTCACCGGACCGTTCAGAACTTGATCAACAAGGGAACTCACTCACTTCCAGCTCCTGATCGGTCACCAGACCGATCAGGAGCAAGGCAGTGAGGAAGCAGCCTGCTCCCTGATCGGTCACCGGTCCGATCAGGAGCCACACAGTAGGTTCCCAACCTCACTGTGCGCTCCCTGATCGGTCACCAGTCCGATCAGACGTCACTGCATCGGTCACCAGACCGATCCACGAAGGAGCAGCGTGCCAATGTCCCTGATCGGTCACCAGACCGATCCAGGGAGTCAAACCCAGCCCTCCAAGCTAGGGTTTCATCCACCTTAGCCCTCCAAGCTAAGGATTTCACCATCTAACCCTCCAAGTAGGGAATTTGCACCTAAACCTCCAAGTTAGGACTTTTCACCTAGCCCTCCAAGCTAGGACTTTTCACCCAACCCTTCCGAGTTAGAACATCATCCAACCTAGCCCTCCAAGCTAGGCACTTGACCCTCCAAGCCAGGACTTTTTCACCTAACCCTCCAAGATGGGAATTTGCACCTAACCCTCCAAATTAGGACTTTTCACCTAGCCCTCCAAGCTAGGACTTTTCACCTAGCCCTCCAAGCTAAGACTTTTTACCCACCTCTTCCGAATTAGGACTTTTCATACACCTAGCCCTCCAAGCTAGGATTTTCAACACCTAACCCTTCAGGTTAGGATTTTCCAGCACCTAGCCCTCCAGACTAGGATTTTCAACACCTAACCCTGCAGGTTAGGATTTTCCAACACCTAGCCCTCCAGACTAGGATTTTCCATACCATGCCTGATCCCCGATCAGGGCTTAATCATAATCAATAATCATCCACCTAAACTAAATCGGTGTCAACACCAAAACAACAATCAGGGCCAGACTCATCAACAATCTCTCCCTTTTTGTTGTTTAACAACCCGATTTTAAGTTTAAGGATTCTCAATCAAGTTTTTCAAATTTAGAATCATAGGGGAATCCAGATCCTCCCCCTACAACATGATCATACTAAACTTAACCAATCCACACTCTCCCCCTTTGTCGAACATCGAAAAGGGTCTAGAGGGGCTGTTATGTTTTAAACAAACTCCCCCTCAACCCTAGGGGTATCCCAGAACAACAAATTGATTTTTGATAAGCATATGCATACATATGACAAAAAGATATAGGCATGGCAAAACAGGCATATGTATCATATGAGCATGGCAGCATAAGGATGGACAGAGCACTATCGAAAAATCAGGCTGAGCATGGAACATATATAAGTCAACATCCTAAGCAAGATAAGCCAAATATCATGCTATAATAGGCAAAAGTCAGAACGGACACATCCGTCAAATAGTCAAAAAACATCAATCACAAGTATAGAGCAGTCAATCGACAGCTGGATCATCATCTGAGTCATCAATGTAGATGATATCCTCGGGTGAAATGCCACTGGGGGATGCACAATCAGGAAATGTATGATGATACCATTCTTCATACCATCTGTCCTGGAATGAGCTCATGTCTGAGATGTCAGATGCTAGTGTAGCCAGGCGTCGATCGAAGGATTGACACTCTGAGCAGACCTCCTGTCGCCAGAGCTCCGAGATATGCAATTCATGTTGCAGAATCCGCTCTAACTCCGTAATCTGCTATCGGAGGTCAGGAGCCCACTCATCATAATCTTCTATATCAGCGGGCTGCTCCTGGGAATGGGCTGCTCTTGGAAACTCCCCCATATGTCTCTGATTCTTCCATCGCAACCCTCGTGATCCGACAACAATACCAGACTGGGCAAGCATGCGACGATCAAGTCGGCAGTCCTGTCGCACCATAGGTACAGTACGACCCTGTGAAACATCGATCCCAATGGACTGCAGCCAGGCAGTGATGATATGGCCGAATGGCATATAGATCGTCTGGCCATACCTCAGACCATGAACAATGATGGAGAAATAAATGGACGGTGCTATGTCAAAATCTAACTACAGATGCATCCCGTAAAGCATCATGCAATGGAATGGATGGATCTCATCAAGATGCTTTGAAGTAGTCGGAAGGAGACAATTTGTGATAATCTTAAACAGAACATAATCAATGGGGGAAAGATGGAGAGCAGGAAACGTGGGAAACGTACGGGTGCGCGCACCGGAACCCCGTGGCCTGGGGTGGCCTAGAAAATGCTCATAGATGGAGTCAGGAGTGACTCCAGTAAAGGGGACAGGAAGAGGGTCAGGAAGATAGAGATAGAGCGAAAAGTCATTATCGGAGCGACGACAACCCGGAAACACAGTGAAGGCTGATAAGGTAAAATCAAGATCGACACTGGCGACACGGGTCCGCCACCCCGTGCCCTCCCCATTGGCCAGATTATTATAGAATTCAGAGACCAAATCAACATTGATTGGCCTCTCTAAGAAAAGGATGTTTTGAAGCTCATAATACTCAATGATTCCCCTCACCGTAGGACAATGTTCATAAACAAAAGTTTGGTCCACTGACCGACATGGCATTAGTTTGAAGTTGTGCCAATGAAAGTTTAGGCCATAGTGAATGTTCTGAAATCTAGTATGCGGGGGAGGTGGAGGCCACGGAGGAGGTGTTGAAGATGAAGGACCTTTGCCCTTAGAACTATCCACCATAGGTTCTTTACCCTTAGAAGACTTCCTAAAGAGTTGAGTTAATCATACGATCATGATTTAATCAGGGAAGTGATCACACACGGTTTGAATCGATTGATCAGGATGGACATAGGTTGAATCAAAAATTCAAGAATTGATCATCAAAGGTAAGACCCAATCAGAGAATGACAATGATCAAAAGAACACAATTTAATCAGAAGATAGAATTGATCACGAGCAAGATAGGACACAGATGGGTCACGACCAAATCAAGAAATCACGGCACCACACCAAGAACAACAGACCACACTTGGTTAGCTTCAAAACATAGTTTATGAACTGTTTGAAAAGAAAAACGAAGACAAAAACTTACTTAGGTGCCATTAGGGAAGTTCTTGAAGGTCTGAAGAGCAAGCAGGAGAAAAGCCCGGCGCAAGAGAGAGATCGTAAGCCCCTTCAGCGAGAGAACGGTCGCAGGACGCAGGAAGAAGACAGAGCTTGGAGAAAACTCTCTTAACACCGCACACTCACGAAAGGGAGACGAGGGCACTGGGAAAAGCTCTCGCACAGGGTTGCGCAAGAGAGAGGTTTTTCGGCGCTAGGGTTCGGCGATGAGGGGTTTTGGGAGGACTTAATCGGTAGGTGGATCGGTCCACCAACTAGATTTTAATGCATCTGAACGGATCACCGTTCGATCTGATCGTGCCCAGACCGATCAGGCTATCGCCTGATCCGACTGAACCGAGCCTGATCGGTCGGGTGACCGATCAGGCAAGCTCCTGATCGATCGGTTGATCGATCAGGGAGAGATCAGTAGGCTCGGGAGGCTTAATGTGAGCCCCTGATCGGTCTGTGGACCGGTCCCAGCAGGGTTCCAGATCGGTCCGGGGACCGATCCAGGCTGGCTCAGTAAACTTGGTCAAAATTTCGGAAGGTCACTGCTTGCCTCGCTGATCGGTCTGTGGACCGATCACCAAAGGAAGGAGCCAGATCGGTCCGGTGACTGATCTGCCCTATGCCTGATCGGTCTGGTGACCGACCAGGGTTCCTGATACACCCTGATACGAACTGAAATGTTCAGTTTCAGAATTTCTGAATCTTTCCAACGAGATCTGATGAAGTTTATCGAACTTGGATATGATCTCATGACTAAAATTGATCCCTGAACAAGGATCAAAAGTCCTTATAGGTTCAACAGTCACTTTGATCCATCTAAATGGAGTCAAACTCAATCAACAATCATTCAAGCAATTTCAACTAAGTTTGAATCAAATCCAATGTTCCAATCAAGTTTCCTTGATTGGAATGTCCAAGTATGATCATGGAGCCATATACACATATGTTATGCAATGGTTTTCCCCATACTTAGTCACCACAGTGATTATTATCTCGTCAACTTAATTTCTCAAGAGATGCATTGACATTTTGAGAAATTTAGTTGAACCTAACATCTCACCCCATATCTAGCAACAAAATAATTTGGTAAACCCTTATAGTTTGTGTGAGATGTCCCCCAAAGTTACCCAATTATTTCCCAACAATTTCTGAAATAATCATGAAGGGTTTGAAAGCAATTTGAAAATCATGAAGCGCGACACATTCCCAACTCCCGTCTTAGGAAACTAAACTCATTTTCAGGGAGTGGTTTAGTGAAAATGTCAGCTAGGTTTGATTTGGACTCTACATGAGAGAGTACAATATCTCCCCTAGCTACATGATCCCTAATGAAGTGGTGACGCACCTCAATATGTTT
>JAGFNQ010001912.1:0-57663 GCA_024364735.1 Boesenbergia rotunda | reverse complement strand
ATTAAGATACTTCGATCCGATCGGGGTGGTGAATACTTAAGTCAAGAGTTTCAAGATTATCTTAGGGACAATGGGATATTGTCCCAATGGACTCCGCCGTATACACCACAGCATAATGGTGTATCTGAGAGGCGCAACCGAACCTTGATGGACATGGTTAGGTCGATGATGAATCATGCAACTCTTCCAAAATCCTTTTGGGGCTATGCACTAAAGACAACTGTTTACTTGCTAAACAGAGTCCCGACCAAGGTAGTCTCTACTACTCCATATGAGATATGGAATAGTAAGAAGCCCCACTTAACTCACCTTAAGATATGGGGTTGTTCCGCTTATGTGAAGCGGACTGTATCAGATAAATTGGATGCTAAGTCTGATAAATGTCTATTTATTGGATACCCTAAGGAAACGAAAGGTTACCAATTCTATCATCCCTTGGAACAAAAGGTGTTTGTTTCAAGGCATGCTGTATTTCTAGAGAAAGAGTTTCTTTTACAAGAAAACAGTGGGAGTGGGATTGAACTTGATGAAGTTCAAGAAACTCCAATAGACATCACAGAGACACCTAGTCTAGGCCCACAACCGATAATTCATAGTGATGAGCTATCAGTTGAACCTAAAACTACACCACCTCTTCGTAGGTCTGATAGGACACGCAACATTCCAGAGAGATACGGATTTCTCGTAAGTGAATCGAACGACGTGTTGCTCATTGGCGATGACGAACCTATCAGTTATGAAGATGTTCTGAAAAATTCAGAAAGGGACAAATGACTTGAGGCCATGAAGTCGGAAATGGATTCCATGTATGAAGATCAAGTATTGGACTTGGTTAACCCACCTGAAGGGATTAAGCCCATAGGGTGCAAGTGGGTTTTCAAGAAGAAAACCGACATGGAAGGTAATGTAGTTACCTTTAAGGCTAGATTAGTGGCAAAAGGATATCGTCAAAAACAAGGAATTGATTATGACGAAACCTATTCGCCAGTAGCTATGCTTAAATCCATTCGGATGCTCCTAGCCATAGCAGCTCATTATGATTATGAGATATGGCAAATGGATGTGAAAACAGCTTTCCTTAACGGAAACCTGCTTGAGGATGTATACATGATACAACCTGAAGGTTTCACATCGGTTGATAAAACCAAAGTATGCAAGCTTCGACGATCCATATATGGACTGAAGCAAGCATCTAGGAGCTGGAACATCCGTTTTGATGAGACAATCAAAAAGTTTGATTTCTCACAAAATCCTGACGAACCTTGTGTGTACAAGAAGGTTAGTGGGAGTGCAGTCGTATTCCTAGTATTATATGTCGATGACATCTTACTTATAGGAAACGATATATCAGTTTTACAGACAGTTAAGATTTGGTTGTCCAAAACTTTCTCCATGAAAGACCTGGGAGAAGCAACCTATATCCTTGGGATTAGAATCTATAGAGATAGATCAAAACGGTTGCTTGGTCTTTCGCAGTCTACATATATAGACCGAATGCAAAAGGGTTTAGCATGTCGGAATCCAAGAAAGGTTACCTGCCCATCACGTATGGGATCAACCTTTCAAAGTCTATGTGTCCGCGCACAGAAGACGAGAGGATTTGCATGAATAAGATTCCCTATGCATCCGCAATAGGATCTATCATGTATGCTATGTTATGTACAAGGCCCGATGTATCGTATGCTTTGAGCGTCACAAGCAGATACCAATCGGATCCAGGAATGGATCATTGGGCGGCTGTCGAGACAATCCTTAAGTACTTAAGAAGAACTAAGGATATATTCCTAATATATGGAGAAGGAATGGTAATACGTGGGTATATAGATGCCGGTTTCCAGACGGATAAGGATGACTCTAAATCTCAGTCTGGATACGTATTTACATTGAATGGAGGCGCAATAAGTTGGAACAGTTCCAAACAAGACACTGTAGCGGATTCTACCACGGAAGCAGATTGGATCAAGAAGTTCGTCTCAGAACTTGATGTGGTTCCAACCATTGATGAAGCAGTGCCGGTTTACTGTGACAACAATGGAGCTATTGCACAAGCAGAGGAACCAAAGTCTCATCAGCGATCCAAACACGTGCTTCGCCGCTATCATCTGATCAGAGAGATTATAAGTAGGAATGACATACAAATTGAGAAAATTCCCACTGAAAGGAATTTAGCGGATCCTTTAACTAAGGCCTTGTCTCAAAACAAGTTTGAGGGTCATGTTAGAGCCTGTGGTATTGGATACCGTAGCGATTGGCATTAGGCCAAGTGGGAGTTTGTTAGTGATATGAGAGAAGTGTCCTAAGGCAATCGCCTTATGATGTAAACATTTATATTAATAAATGATAATTCACTATTTGAGTATACATGTTTTGTGTATTTGATTGGGATCTTAAACTCATCTACTGAATGTCCGCAATGCAACTCACAGCATAAGAGAATTTGTGATGGGATCACAACTAGTGATTATCTCTAATGTGCAATTGTGAAGTATTGAAATTATCCCTAGTCGATGAATTGATAAAAACGGACACTATTAATTCTGTTGAGACTAGCATGGGTTATTCTCTAATTAGCTGATTATCACTGGTTGGTGACATTGGGATGTCCGGAGATAAACATGGATGCTAGTTAAGGGAACTAGTTCATTGGAGTGACTAGCTGTAAGACTTCATATGAGAATCTACATGTAGATATGTCAATGAAGTTCTTACTGCAGCTTAAGTGCGATGTTCCTTTGACTTGCGGTGTTCAAGTCATCTTGGTCATGGAGACTTATACTTTAACATCTTAAGCAAGCATCTCCAAGGAGGTGTGGACCCAGGATGATTGGGTATAAGCCGAAGTGCCCGAAGATGTTTGAACAGCCTACAAAGGATTCACCACTCCTTGCGAGGAGATGTATACCCAGGCCTATCGTCGGATTGTTACTCATAAACCTCTGGCCAGAGTATATCATGTTTAGAGTGAGAGTCTCTAAAATACATGAGAGTAATTAGAAATCCAAAGGACGAGAAAGACACTACTTGGGCTAGGTGTGACGTAGTCAGCCTAGTAGGGACTGACACCATAGACCGTGTCCTGAACCAAGTGGGTATAAGGTGGTGAAAGGAATAGGGCACGATTCATTAGAGCTGCTGAAGGGTTTCAGAATAATTTCTTCTGAGGTCAAACCGTTGATCTTTCGATTAATTGGGGATCATGATGTACTACTAGGTGCCACTCATGATCGTTCTATAATTAGTTAATTATAGACGACCAACATAAATCGAAAGCCTATTTAGTCACACGCACTACGAGTAATCCGAGGGATTTAAAACGAGTTGAAAATTGGATTTTCCGATCAAGAGAAATAAGTCGAATCTGAGTTAGTCAGAGGTGCAATGGAAGCTAAAAATGGCTAAGTCTTTTGAAGGCTTTTTGGGCGAATTAAATGAATTTAATTCGCGGTGGTTCGGGTTGGTTTGGCCGGCCAAAGAGGGTGCCAAAACCCCCTTTGGTGGTCGGCCACAATAAGAGGAGAAAACTAATTAATTTTGGTTTAATTAATAAAATAAATCTAGTGCGATTTGTTTTATAAATTATGGATAAATAAATTTGTATAAAGAAATTTATAAATAAAATTTATAGAAATTTATTCTTTTATGGAAGATTAAAATAATCCATGAATTGGTTTATTTTAATTTTATAAAATCAATTATGAATTGATTTTTTCATAATAAGAAAGTTTATAAATTTCTTATAAAAATTTATTCCATAATTTAAAGAGAAGAAGAATTAGTTTTATTATAAATTAGTTTATAATAAAGACTCGGTTTAAACGAAATAATTAATAAGAAAATTTATAAGATAAATTTCTTATAACTAATTCCGTTAATTCCGTTAATTCGATTTAGAGGGAGACTTAGCAAAGGAGTTGCTACTATATAAAGGAACCAAAGGCTAGCCCTTAATTCCAATCAAGAGATTAATTATTCTCTCCCTCTCTCTCTTAATCTCTCCTCTCCTCCTTCTTCCTCTCTTCCCTTAGGGCCGGCGCCCACCTATTCTTGGAGTCCTAGGGCCGGCGCCCACTTGGTGGCTTAGGGCCGGCGCAAACTCTATCCAAGGTGGTGGTTGCTTGCCGGGAGCATTGAAGAAGAAGGAGAACCCGAATACGAAGAAGAAGAAGCGGATAGCGACTCCTCTCTTCCCGGAATTCGATTCTGTTACTTCGTTGGTTAGTTTTCCATTGTTTTTCTCTTGTTCTTCTAGTTGTGCCTTCCGAGAATCTAGTAGTTCTCGTTGGCACAAAACTCGTGACTTTGCGAAGTCATCCCGAAGAGAACTCGGCGTGGACGCGAATAGAGGCGGAGCTTCCAAGGGACGCTACGGTTGGATCTCGTCCCTTACTTCGAGTTACGAGAGGTACTTGGTAAATTTGTTTACTTTTCCGCAAAGTTTTATTTTATGATTATGTCAACACAATGTAAGGTTGCATGCTAGATACGAAGTTAAAATAATTTAGAAAATTATTTTATGCAAACTCTTCCGCTGCACGTAAAAATTTTGAATTTTACGAACTCGTATCCTTGTCGACATGCACCCGGTCCCAACAACCTGCTCCAAGGAAAGCCTCCATTGACCTCTCCTTGAGTGTTTGAATCCTCCCCTGTCACCTGCAGCTTAATCAGAGTGTTAGAGCAGCGTATCACATAGTAAATCAAATATCAGATGTAAGTGGCAGCAAATCGGATATGGTCAGACGCGATCAGAGCGTCTGACAACGCAATTTGAATTAAAGTGATCGGTCACCGGACCGATCCAGGGCTTGTGGGTCGGTCACCAGACCGATCCACTGCTTCGCTGGGATTCCCAGCTCTCGCGGCTATACACGTCTGATTGGTCACCCGACCAATCAGAGTGAAGCCTGAGCGGTCACCAGACCGATCAGAGTGAAGTCTGATCGGTCACTCAGACCGATCAGGACAGATGAACAGTGATTTTTTAATCAGATCCAAAGTCCCTGATCGGTCACCGGACCGTTCAGAACTTGATCAGCAAGGGAACTCACTCACTTCCAGCTCCCTGATCGGTCACTAGACCGATCAGGAGCAAGGCAGTGAGGAAGCAGCCTGCTCCCTGATCGGTCACCGGTCCGATCAGGAGCCACACAGTAGGTTCCCAACCTCACTGTGCACTCCCTGATCGGTCACCAGTCCGATCAGGCGTCGCTGGATCGGTCACCAGACCGATCCACGAAGGAGCAGCGTGCCAATGTCCCTGATCGGTCACCAGACCGATCCAGGGAGTCAAACCCAGCCCTCCAAGCTAGGGTTTCATCCACCTTAGCCCTCCAAGCCAAGGATTTCACCATCTAACCCTCCAAGTTGGGAATTTGCACCTAACCCTCCAAGTTAAGACTTTTCACCTAGCCCTCCAAGCTAGGACTTTTCACCCAACCCTTCCGAGTTAGAACATCATCCAACCTAGCCCTCCAAGCTAGGCACCTGACCCTCCAAGCCAGGACTTTTTCACCTAACCCTCCAAGATGGGAATTTGCACCTAACCCTCCAAGTTAGGACTTTTCACCTAGCCCTCCAAGCTAGGACTTTTCACCTAGCCCTCCAAGCTAGGACTTTTCATCCATCTCTTCCGAATTAGGACTTTTCATACACCTAGCCCTCCAAGCTAGGATTTTCAACACCTAACCCTCCAGGTTAGGATTTTCCAGCACCTAGCCCTCCAGACTAGGATTTTCAACACCTAACCCTCCAGGTTAGGATTTTCCAACACCTAGCCCTCCAGACTAGGATTTTCCATATCATGCCTGATCCCCGATCAGGACTTAATCATAATCAATAATCATCCACCTAAACTAAAATCAGTGTCAACACCAAAACAATAATCAGGGCCAGACTGCATCAACAATCTCCCCCTTTTTGTTGTTTGACAACCCGATTTTAAGTTTAAGGATTCTCAATCAAGTTTTTCAAATTTAGAATCATAGGGGAATCCAGATCCTCCCCCTACAATATGATCATCCTAAACATAACCAATCTGCACTCTCCCCCTTTGTCGAACATCGAAAAGGGTCCAGAAGGGCTGTTAAGTTCAACCATACTCCCCCTCAACCCTAGGGGTATCCCAGAACAACAAATTGATTTTTGATAAGCATATGCATACATATGACAAAAAGATATAGGCACGGAAAAATAGACATATGTATCATATGAGCATGACAGCATAAGGATGAACAGAGCACTATCGAAAAATCAAGCTGAGCATGGAACATATATAAGTCAACATCCTAAGCAAGATAAGCCAAATATCATGCTATAACAGGCAAAAGTCAGAACGGACACATCCGTCAAATAGTCAGAAAACATCAATCACAAGTATAGAGCAGTCAATCATCAGCTGGATCATCATCTGAGTCATTAATGTAGATGATATCCTCGGGTGAAACGCCACTGGGGGATGTACCATCAGAAAATGTATGATGATACTGTTAGTGATATGAGAGAAGTGTCCTAAGGCAATCGCCTTATGATTGTAAACATTCATTTTAATAAATGATAATTCACTATTTGAGTATACATGTTTGTGTATTTGATTGGGATCTTAAACTCATCTACTAAATGTCCGCAATACAATTCACAGCATAAGAGAATTTGTGATGGGATCACAACTAGTGATTATCTCTAAATGTGCAATTGTGAAGTATTGAAAATATCCCTAGTCAATGAATTGATAAAACGGACATTATCAATTCTGTTGAGACTAGCATGGGTTATTCTCTAATCAGCTGATTCTCACTGGCTGGTGACATTGGGATGTCTGGAGATAAACATGGATGCTAGTTAAGGGAACTAGTTCATTGGAGTGACTAGCTGTAAAACTTCATATGGTGATCTATATAGATATGTCAATGAAGTTCTTACTGCAGCTTATGTGCGATGTTCCTTTGACTTGCGGTGTTCAAGTCATCTTGGTCATGGAGACTTATACTTTAACATCTTAAGCAAGCATCTCCTAGGAGGTGTGGACCCAGGATGATTGGGTATAAGCCGAAGTGCCCGAAGATGTTTGAACAGCCTACAAAGGATTCACCACTCCTTGCGAGGAGATGTATACCCAGGCCTATCATCGGATTGTTACTCAAAGCCTCTGGCCAGAGCATGTCATGTTTAGAGTTTGAGTCTCTTAAATACATGAGAGTAATTAGAAATCCAAAGGACGAGAAAGACACTACTTGGGCTAGGTGTGACGTAGTCAGCCTAGTGGGGACTGACACACACAGACCATGTCCTGAACCAAGTGGGTATAGGATGGTGAAGGGAATGGGGCACGATTCATTAGAGCCGCTGAAGGGTTTTAGAATTACTTCTGAGGTCAACCGTTGATCTTTCGATTAATTGGGGGTCATGATGTACTACTAGGTGCCACTCATGATCGTTCTATAATTAGTTGATTATAGATGGCCAACATAAATCGAAAGCCTATTTAGTCACACGCACTACGAGTAATTCGAGGGATTCAAAACGAGTTGAAAATTGAATTTTCCGATCAAGAGAAATAAGACGAATCTGAGTTAATCAGAGGCGCAATGGAAGCTTAAAATGGCTAAGTCTTTTGAAGGTTTATTGGGCGAATTAAATGAGTTTAATTCGCGATGGTTCGGCTCGGTTTGGCTGGCCAAAGAGGGTGCCAACCCTCTTTGGTTTGGCCGGCCAAAAGAATGGGGAGAAACCAATTTATTTGGTTTAATTAATAAAATAAATCTAGCACGATTTGTTTTATAAATTATGGATAAATAAATTTTGTATAAAGAAATTTATATAAATAAATTTATAGAAATTTATTCTTTTTATGGAAATTAAAATGATCCATGGAATGGTTTATTTTAATTTTATAAAATCAATTATGAATTGATTTTTTCATAATAAGAAAATTTATAAATTTCTTGTAAAATTTATTCCATAATTAAAGGAGAGATTATTTGTTTTATTATAAAGTTAGTTATAATAAAACTAAGCATAACGGAATAATTCATAAGTAAATTTATAAGATAAATTTCTTATGAAAAAATTATTCCGTTAATTCCGTTAAAGAGGAGACTTAGCAAGGGAGATGCCACTATATAAAGGAACCAAAGGCAAGCCTTGAATTCCTAACATAGAGTAATCAAGAGATTAATTCTCTCCCTCTCTCTCTCTCTTATTCTCTTCCTCCCCTTCTCCTTCCCACCTAGGGTCGGCGCCCCTTAGTTTACCCTAGGGTCGGCGCCTCCTCCTCCTAGGGCCGGCGCACCCTCTTCTCCAAGAATTGGCGTGAGCAACCTCCATCAAGAAGGAGCCAAAGAAGAAGAAGAAGAAGCGGAACGCAACTCCTTCCTTCCCGGAATTTAGATTCTGTTTCTTGGTGGTTAGTTTCCTTTCTTCTCTCTTGATCTTCTAGTTGTGCCTTCCGAGAATCTAGTAGTTCTCGTCGGCACAAAACTCGTGACTTTGCGAAGTCATCCCGAAGAGAACTCGGCGTGGACGCGAATAGAGGCGGAGCTTCCAAGGGACGCTACGGTTGGATCTCGTCCCTTTCTTCGAGTTACGCGAGGTACAAAGTAAATTAATTTACTTTTCTGCAAAATTTTAATTTATGATCATGTCCACACATCATAAGGTCGCATGCTAGATACGTGGTTAAAAAATAATTTGAGAAATTATTTATGCTAATTCTTCCGCTGCAAGTAAATATTTAAAAATTTATGAACCCGTATCCTTGTCAACATGCACCCGGTCCCAACAGATACCATTCTTCATACCATCTGTCCTGGAATGAGCTCATGTCTGAGATGTCAGATGCTAGTGTAGCCAGGCGTCGATCGAAGGATTGACACTCTGAGCGGACCTCCTGTCGCTAGAGCTCCGAGATATGCAATTCGTGCTGCAGCATCCGCTGTAACTCCGCAATCTGCCATCGGAGGTCAGTAGCCCACTCATCATAATCTTCTATATCAGCGGGCTGCTCCTGGGAATGGGCTGCTCTTGGAAACTCCCCCATATGTCTCTGATTCTTCCATCGCAACCCTCGTGATCCGACAACAATACCAGATTGGGCCAGCATGCGACGATCAAGTCGGCAGTCCTGTCGCACCATAGGTACAGTACGACCCTGTGAAACAACGATCTCAACGGACTGCAGCCAGACAGTGATGATATGGCCGAATGGCATATAGATCGTCTGACCATACCTCAGACCATGGACAATGATGGAGAAATAAATGGGCGATGCTATGTCAAAATCTAACTGCAGATGCATCCCGTAAAGCATCATGCAGTGGAATGGATGGATCTCATCAAGATGCTTTGAAGTAGTCGGAAGTAGACAATTTGTGATAATCTTAAACATAACATAATCAATGGGGGAAAGATGGAGAGCAGGAAACGTGGGAAACATACGGGTGTGCGCACCGGAACCCCGTGGCCTGGGGTGGCCTAGAAAATGCTCATAGATGGAGTCAGGAGTGACTCCAGTAAAGGGGACAGGAAGAGGATCAGGAAGATAGGGATAGAGCAAAAAGTCATTATCGGAGCGACGACAATCCAGAAACACAGTAAAGGCTGATAAGGTAAAATCAAGATCGACACTGGCGACACGGGTCCGCCACCCCGTGCCCTCCCCATTGGCCAGATTATTGTAGAATTCAGAGACCAAATCAACATTGATTGACCTCTCTAAGAAAAGGATGTTTTGAAGCTCATAATACTCAATGATTCCTCTCACCGTAGGACAATGTTCATAAACAAAAGTTTGGTCCACTGACCGACATGGCATTAGTTTGAAGTTGTGCCAATGAAAGTTTAGGGCATAGTGAATGTTCTGAAATCTAGTATGCGGGGGAGGTGGAGGCCTCGGAGGAGGTGTAGAAGATGAAGGGCCTTTGCCCTTAGAACTATCCACCATAGGTTCTTTACCCTTAGAAGACTTCCTAAAGAGTTGAGTTAATCATACGATCATGATTTAATCAGGGAAGTGATCACACACGGTTTGAATCGATTGATCAGGATGGACATAGGTTGAATCAAAAATTCAAGAATTGATCATCAAAGGTAAGACCCAATCAGAGAATGACAATGATCAAAAGAACACAATTTAATCAGAAGATAGAATTGATCACGAGCAACATAGGACACAGATGGGTCACAGCCAAATCAAGAAATCACGGCACCACACCAAGAACAACAGACCACACTTGGTTAGCTTCAAAACATAGTTTATGAACTGTTTGAAAAGAAAAACGAAGCCAAAAACTTACTTAGGTGCCATTAGGGAGGTTCTTGAAGGTCTGAAGAGCAAGCAGGAGAAAAGCCTGGCGCAAGAGAGAGATCGTAAGCCCCTTCAGCGAGAGAACGGTCGCAGGACGCAGGAAGAAGACAGAGCTTGGAGAAAACTCTCTTAGCACCACACACTCACGAAAGGGAGACGAGGGCACTGGGAAAAGCTCTCGCACAGGGTTGCGCAAGAGGGAGGTTTTTCGGCGCTAGGGTTCGGCGATGAGGGGTTTTGGGAGGACTTAATCGGTAGGTGGATCGGTCCACCAACCAGATTTTAATGCATATGAACGGATCACCGTTCGATCTGATCACGCCCAGACCGATCAGGCTATAGCCTGATCGGACTGAACCGAGCCTGATCGGTCGGGTGACCAATCAGGCAAGCTCCTGATCGATCGGTTGATCGATCAGGGAGAGATCAGTAGGCCCGGGAGGCTTAATGTGAGCCCCCTGATCGGTCTGTGGACCGGTCCCAGCAGGGTGCCAGATCGGTCCGGGGACCGATCCAGGCTGGCTCAGTAAACTTGGTCAAAATTTCGGAAGGTCACTGCTTGTCTCGCTGATCGGTCTGTGGACCGATCACCAAAGGAAGGAGCCAGATCGGTCCGGAGACCGATCAGCCCGCCTGATCGGTCCGGTGACCGATCAGGGTTCCTGATACACTCTGATACGAACTGAAATGTTCAGTTTCAGAATTTCTGAATCTTTCCAACGAGATCTGATGAAGTTTATCGAACTTGGATATGATCTCATGACTAAAATTGATCCCTGAACAAGGATCAAAAGTCCTTATAGGTTCAACAATCACTTTGATCCATCTAAATGGAGTCAAACTCAATCAACAATCATTCAAGCAATTTCAACTAAGTGTGTATCAAATCCAATGTTCCAATCAAGTTTCCTTGATTGGAATGTCCAAGTATGATCATGGAGCCAAATACACATATGTTATGCATCGGTTTTCCCCATACTTGGTCACCACCGTGATTATTATCTCGTTAACTTAACTTCTCAAGGGATGCATTGACATTTTGAGAAATTGAGTTGATCCTAACATCTCACCCCATTTCTAGCAAGCAAAAACGCTTTGGTAAACCTTATAGTTTGTGTGAGATGTTCCCAAAGTTACCCAATTGTTTCCCAACAATTTCGAAATAATCATGAAGGGTTTTAATGCAACTCAACCCTATGAAGCACGACACATTCCCAACTCTCGTCTTAGGAAACTAAATTCATTTTCGGGAAGTGGTTTAGTGAAAATGTCGGCTAGGTTTGATTTGGACTCTACATGAGAGAGTACAATATATCCCCTAGCTACATGATCCCTAATGAAGTGGTGACGCACCTCAATATGTTTGGTCCTAGAATGATGGACTGGATTCTTGGTTAAGTTAATTGTGCTTATGTTATCACATAACACTTGCACACCCTTGTAACTCAATCCATAGTCCTCTAAAGTATGTATCATCCACAACAATTGTGATACACTCTCTCCCATGGCGATATATTCTGCCTCGGTAGTGGAGAGAGCAACACAATGTTGCTTCCGACTTGACCAACTTACTAAGGATGAACCTAAGAATTGGCAACCCCCACTTGTGCTTTTCCGGTCCAACTTACATCCAGCGTAGTCGGAATCCGTATAGCCAATTAAATCAAAAGATTCGGTACGGGGGTACCATAGACCGACTCCAATCGTGCCTTTGAGATATCTCAAAATTCGCTTAACGGCGATTAGATGAGATTCCTTGGCACAAACTTGATACCTCGCGCACATACCTACAGCAAATAGAATGTCTGGTCGGCTGGCTGTGAGGTATAGCAAACTACTTATCATGCTTCGATATTGAGTTAGATCAACGGGTTTACCACTCTCATCATTATCTAATCTTGTGTTTGTAGCCATAGGAGTGGTTACCTCTTTTGAATCACTCATGTTGAATTTTCGAAGCATTTCTTGTGTATACTTTGATTGGTGCACATGGATACCATCGAGAGTTTGCTTGATTTCAAGTCCAAGGAAGAAGGTCAACTCTCCCACTAGACTCATTTCAAACTCACTCTCCATGTGTCCAATGAACTCATTTAAATAGCCCTTATTATTTGAGCCACAAATTATGTCATCGACATATACTTGGGCTACAAAAATGTTGTCACCATCTCTTCGTAGAAATAGTGTAGGGTCTATTTGGCATCTAACAAAGCCCTTCTCAATCAAAAATGTCGATAATCGCTCATACCAAGCTCGGGGTGCTTGTTTAAGGCCATAAAGTGCCTTTTTGTGCTTGAACACGTGGTTTGAAAATTCGGTACTCTCAAACCCCGGAGGTTGTTCGACGTAGACCTCTTCTCTAATCAAACCATTTAGGAAGGCTGATTTGACGTCCATTTGGTATAGCTTTAAGCCACGATGTGCTGCAAATTGAAGCATCAATCGGATGGACTCTAATCGTTCCACGGGAGCATAAGTCTCATCATAATCAAGGCCTTCAACTTGACTGTAGCCCTTGGCTACCAAGCGTGCCTTGTTTCTAATGATTTCTCCCTTATGGTTTAATTTGTTTTTGAAGACCCATTTGGTTCCAATAATGGAGGTCTTCTTAGGTCTAGGGACTAAGTCCCAAACTTCACTCCTCTCAAATTGACCTAGTTCATCTTGCATTGCAATGATCCAATCGGGATCACATAATGCTTCATCAATTTTCCTAGGTTCAATTTCAGAAATTAGGGCAACTTCATTAGCCTCATTCCGGAAGAATGATCTAGTCCTAACCCCCTGATGGATGTCTCCAACAATTTGGTCTTGGGGATGACTAGAGGCTAATCTAGTTTGCCTAGGAGTTGGCGGTGCTTCTTGACCGGGTTCACTAGACACAAATTCAGCCTCAGGATCTGGCTGATCAATGGGTTGTCTAGGTTCACCGTCATCAGACTCATCACCATCAACAACACTTGGAGTTTCATTCAAACTTAGTCTCCTAAGTTCGAGCTGACCTCCTTCTACATTTTCTGATTGGTCACTTGATTTTGGAACTTCTTCAAAGACCACATTAGAAGACTCTTCAACTAATCTAGATTTCTTGTTATAGACTCTGTAGGCTTTGCTAACGAGGGAGTACCCGACTAGTATCCCTTCATCAGCCTTTGTCGCGAACTTCCCAAGGTGGTCCTTGGTGTTTAGAATGAACACCTTACAACCAAACTGTTGGATCGAGAAAACCGATAGAGGGGGGGGGGTGAATATCGGAAATCGTTCGGATTTGAGTAAGAGCAGATACGCAGCGGAAATTAAAAAAGAAGACACAGAGACACAATCGATTTACTTGGTTCGGAGCCTGTGTCGACTCCTACTCCAAGGCCCACGGTCGTTGACCGTTTACTTTGGGCAATTCTATATAGGCGCAAAAAGGTTTACAGAATTTAATTACAAATATAAGTGCAGTAATTAAAAAGAACGCTCTTCTTTACCGACGTCCGGAGTAGATCAATTTTTTCGAAGCAGCGGGACGTCGTCGGCTCGAGTTGGAAGGTTTCCGGAGCAAGGCGCGAGAGCAGAAGAGCTTTGAGGCGTTCAATCGAAGTGTTGTTCTGAAGCCTTGGTCGAAGGGCCTTTATATAGGGCCTGGGGGCGCCCGGGACGTCGGGGGCGCCCCCCACGTGGCCTTTGATCCGCCAAATTCTCGGTCGCATTTGATCCTTTGGATCCGCTTTGACCGGGGCGCCCGGAGCGCTTGGGGGGCCCGGATTGACCGGGTCAAACTTTATCTTCTGCCTTCGAAGGCTTTTGGTTCGAGGTATGCGCATGGGGGCGCCCGGGACGCTGGGGGCGCCCGGGAGCAGCGCGGGCGCCCGGGAGCACGGGGGCGCCCGGCCCAGCAGCTATTTGAACCCTTTTTCTCTTTACTTGTTTTGTATGCACCTTGGGGGCGCCCGGGACGCTCCGAGCGCCCTACTCAGCCCTTGCCTCTCTCCTTTAAGGCTTTCTGAGCTGCAGACACACGTTCCTTCGGTCCTGCATCCAGGGTTAGTCCAAAACACAACAATATATTAAATTATTAGATTTATACAGCCTTAGCTGTCTTGATTCTGACTTTGGTGTCCAAAATGGAGCCCTAGGTCGAACCGACGCCTACTATTCCCTCGACGGGGAACGCGTCCTCACCTACTCCTCTCGGGATAATTTACCTGATGCCAACCGTTCCTCTGGTTGGACTTTTGCCTGACGGTCCTTTGTCAGGTCTTGTAAACTGGCAGCCCTTCGCCAGTTGCCTAGCAGTCCTTCGCTAGGGCTTCAGTCCTAGGCTGTCCTTCGCCTGGAGCCTAGCAGTCCTTCGCTAGGGCTTTTCCTGCACACTAGATTAACTTGTTAGAAAACAAGTAAGACTTAACTTTTGACCTATGTTGCCATTATCAAAACACAGGTTTGACTTAGGTGCATTCTGCACCTACAATCTCCCCCTTTTTGATTTATGGCAACCCTAGTTCAAAAAGTTAAGTTTAAGCAAAACATGAAAAGGTTTTAACTTTTGTTCCCTCCCCCTGGAAGGAATCTCCCCCTAGATTTTTCCAAAATTCGTGGGGTTTAAAAAAACTTTACTTGTACTTGAAAACTTTTTGAAAATGATAGCTTAAGTAAGAATTTCAGTTTTAATACAATTTTGAAAAACTTAAGCTTTAGAGTATTTAAAAATTTTTTTGACAAGCTTAAGTGATAACCTTTTTGAAAGGCTAGAGTACTTAGGAAAATTTTGAAAGCTTGAGTAAAAATCTTGCAGCTAGAGTATTTAACAATATTTTAAAAGCTTTAAGAAATTTTGAAACTAGAGTACTTTGGCAAAATTTTGAAAGCTTTAAGAACTTAAGTACTTCTTTAAAAAGTTTAAGCTTTTGAATAAAAAAATTTTGAAAACTTTTCAAAGCTTTTTGAATAAAAGAGAATTTTACTCTATAAGATTTTGAATAAGAGATAAGAAAATTTTACTCTATCCTTTTTGAATAAAGGAAAAATTTAGAAAAAGTAAAAGCTTTTTGAATAAAGGAAAAATTTAGAAAAAGTAAAAGTAGTTAGTTTTTTTCTTTCCTTTCCTATCTCTCCCCCTTTGCCATATATCAAAACAGATAAATATAGCATGTATAAAGGAAATGAATAAGAATTTGCTGTACCGAACCAGTTCATAATTAGATTTACACTAAATCAATCAATTTTCTCTGTAGGGACCTGTCTAACCCAATTAGCTACTTACTAACTGTTATAAACAGTAGTTTTTGCTAGGGTTAGTCAAGTTAAGTGTTTCTGTTCAAGTTAGATTTTCTAAACTTGACACTTAACTGGATTGCTGTTTAAGTTGTATTTAGTGCCCCAATTGCTGCAGATGCACTGACTTAAAGCATCTTGAATTAAGGCAAAGACCTAAGCATCTCAACCCTTTCTAGGTTATCAATCAAAAGTACCCTAAGGTGCTTGTGAGATGTTGGCTTCTTAGTCTATAGGTGCATGCAGTTCTAGAGTTAGGGCCTAGGCTAAGTCCATTTTTGAAAAAGCCCTAATTTTGAAAGGGGGTAGTTTTGCAATAAAACTAAGTAAAAAAATGAAAACTGATTTTGAAATTAAGTAAAACAGTTTTTAAAAGAATTTTAAAAACAATTTTAAGTCAAGTCGAAAAAAAATCTATTCTACAAAGCACAATCCTAATTATGAAAAGAACCAGTACTCATAAATTGGTCAACAGAAAATAAAGCAGGTAATCAAGGTTCAAATACAGTCAAACAGTCAAACCCAAGTCAACCACAAGTCAACCCTACTGAGTAGGGGTAGTCAAATAGGTACACTGATAGGTAAATCTAAGACGAAGGACCGGGATGATCGGACGGGCCAGGCTGCCATGCATCGAATCGTGCCATCATCTCTATATATCGTGCGTCAGCCACTTCTCGATCGGCTCGACGAGCTTCCATCTCCTCTAGGTGGTAGGCTTCGACTTCCTCTCGTAGACTCTGAACCTTTGTGTCTAAATGCATCACTCTCTGGTAGAGTGTCGGTGGAGCGGGCTCGTCGATGTGTGCTCGGGCGGCTGCAGCTATGTCTCCAACGTCGACTTCAACCTCCTCGTCTGAGTCGACTGGTGCTTCGGCCTGCTGTCGTCTCCAACTAAGAACCCCGGTAGCCGACACCTCTAGACCCGCTAAGGAAAAGTTCCTAAATCCTATTTCGTTAAAGTCGGTCATAGCAGAAATTTCACCAACGGTAATGTTCCGACCGTGGTGATGAAGGAGGGATGTGATGATGTGGCAATATGGTGTGCGCACTCGTCCCTGGGTCGTGACACTGGACGCATGCAGAATGGTATGAAACATATGGAGTCCAATGTCTAAGTCAAGGTGGTGGACTAGGGCATAAAGAAGGAAAGCATGAAAGGGTCGCATAGTCCCAAGGTCTCTGGTAGAGAGTGGTAAGATACAACGGTCCAGAACTCTATACAGGGCATAGTTCTGGGCCTGAAGTTCAACAGCTTGGAAGCGCCTGCTTGCGGGGAGGTCTGTCCTAAAGAAATGGGAGTGAATAGTGTCTAGGGTAATGTCTGAGTAGGGAGGATCAAATGGTGGGTTCCTAGGAGGATAGCAACAGAATGTGGACTGAGAGGGTCGCAGTCCTAGGAATCGGTTCAACAAAGTCGGGGTTATAGTCAAAGGAATCCCTTGGACAGTGGTGTGAAACATAAGATTATCTTGTCGAATTATGTTGTTGTAAAACTCTGCACATAGGGTTTCATTTATGGTATGTGTGCAGAAGACAAGATTATCCAATTGATAGAAATTGATGATGTTCATGGCGACAGGGCATGATTGGGTAAAAAAGTGCCTATTGAGATAACTCGTTTTAATAGGCTTGTAGATTGTTTGTGCGAACCTATTACATAACTCTAGATTAGGAAATCTAGGGTCGGGACTAGGTTGGGCACCGGGGTTGGCCGGGTTCGGTTGACGTCTTCTAAGTTAAGAGAGTTAAAGGAAGAATAAAAATATTGCATAGAATAAATTTAAATGCAATAATAATAATAATAATCATACCGGACGGCTCGGGGAGGCATAGTTGAGGAAGAGGACTTGCAAGGTCTTTTTGAAGAGTAAGAAGTGGAGAAGAAGATTGATTTTGGTGTGGGAAGAGAAGGAGGATCGGGTGCCTTTTATAGGCAAACCCATGGGGGCGCCCGGGAGCTTCCGGGCGCCCTGGTCAGTACCTGCTGCCAAGGGCAGAAGCTTTTGGCTGCTGGGGGCGCCCGGGACAGCCCGGGCGCCCTCAGCAGAGCGCTTTTGCAGCTTTTGCTGCGTTGGAGTTGATGGGGGCGCCCGCGTGGTTCCGGGCGCCCTGGTCAAAAAGCAACGGCAGCTTTTTGCCTAGGGAGTTAGAAAACTTATGGGAGGGGGCGCCCACGTGGTTCCGGGCGCCCAAAACAGTGTAGGTAAAGACAAATTTTTGTCTTGTCTACTTTTGACCATGGTTTAATTGATTTGACGGTTTTGACTGTGGTTTGACCGCATTAATCATGTTTTGACCTCGTTTACCTTGGTTTGACTATGTTGACCGTGTTTTGACTGCTTTGACCATGGTTTGACAAATACAAGATTATCTCATCGTATATATATTAACAGAATTTCCACTTGAGTCTTAATCCTACTGTCTCACCCAGCCTAGGGTTTTCAATCACGTTAACCTTATGATTTTCGTGAGACAGGTTTTGATAGTTAAGATTATTTTGTAAATTTTTGATTAATTTTGAAAATAATTAAATTTTGAAAACTTAATTAATTAATTTTGAAATTTGTGAAAAGATGTTTAAATCTACACTTAGCTGAAATTTTGTGTTAGATTCGAATTTGACAAAAATTAATTTGAATTTGAATTTCAAAAATTGACTTCCAGGTCTTGGCGAGGCACTAGGCCTTCTTTGGCCGAAGCCTTATTGGATCGTCCACCCTTTCCTTGACAAAGCCTTTTAATGAAATTTCATTTTCAAAATTATTCTTTGAAAAATTTCTGGTCTAACTAGTTTGGATCTTGGATCGGTAGCTTCGGCTGGTTTCACCAGTCTAAAGAGACCAAGTAAACTTGATCTTATTAGAATTGGTTTCCCCAACGTACTATCATCTCACCTCCACCCAATACTATGTTTTCAAGTTTCAGTTAAGTTTGTTTGGTCCTTAAACTAGCCTAAGTCTAAGCATGGT
Organism: Boesenbergia rotunda; assembly: GCA_024364735.1. Classification (NCBI taxonomy): domain Eukaryota; kingdom Viridiplantae; phylum Streptophyta; class Magnoliopsida; order Zingiberales; family Zingiberaceae; genus Boesenbergia; species Boesenbergia rotunda. The sequence continues at coordinate 39,129 of JAGFNQ010001912.1, read as the reverse complement.
ATTTTGCAGAAATTAAATAAACAGGCAAACAATCATATTGCAATTAAAAAAAATTTATCTAATAATGAATATAGTTTTCAGTTTGGCTCCCCCTGGACTAAAGCCACGGTGATGATTAGGCAAGATGTGAATCTTGTCCTTGGGGATCCAATACTGATTTGATCCAGTTGGTTTGTTCAGGTATAGTTTAGGTACCCATGCCTGAATTTTACCTCTGGACTGATTCAGTACAGCAAAGTAAGATCTTTGCCGAGATTTGGTTCTATAGCCCAATCCGGATCGATTTAGAACTGATTTTTGTTTTCCAAGGATCATGTCAAGACCCTTGGAACCAGATGTAAATCGTTCTAATGCTGATCTAAGATCCTTAACCTGAGTTTTCAGGGAGGAGTTCTCCTTTTCAAGTTTTTCAACTTGAGTAGGAGTTCCTTCCTGAACCTTCTCGGTTAAGGGTTTAGAGTCAGCTCCCTCTTTCAGGAGTTTTACTTCCTGTCGGAGGGATTCGACTCGGAGTTTGGCTTTTGCCAAATCTCGAGAAAGAAAGGAAATTAATTTACTTAATTGCGATCTATTAAAACCTGTTACCTTAATTTCGCCGTTTTCCGTGAAGGTCAGCTCGCCGTCCTCTTGTTCTGATTCAGATTCGGTTTCAACTTCTTCTGAGGCAGTCAGAGCTAGGAGGTTGGACTGGGGTGCCTCTTCTTCTTCTTCTGAGGAAGACTCGTCCCATGTTGCTTGCAATGCCTTCTTCCTTCTCGTCTTTTTAGTCTCCTTTAGGTTAGGGCATTCTGACTTGTAGTGGCCCTTTTTCTTGCACTCGTAGCAGGTTACATTGGGCTTGTTTGCGGGTTCAGCTGGTTCGTCCTTTCTTCGGCTGGTTTTTCGTTTGTTGGTTCGGTTCTTCAGCTCCTTGTAGTAGCTTCGAGCGAGCCGGACCAGCTTAGTTTGATCTCCTTCTTCTTCTTCTGAATCTGAGTCTGAGTTAGACTCCGGTTCAGGTTCAGGCTTCTTCTTTGTTGTCCTTCCAGTCTTGCCTGCAAGAAAAGCAATACCTTTCTCGACCACATTGGTGTTAGTTTGTTCGTGCAGTTCAAGTTCGGAAAACAATTTATCTAATTTTATTTTAGAAAGATCTCTAGAGACCTTGTATGCATCTACCATAGATGCCCACAAGGTGTTTCTAGGGAAGGCGTTTAGAGCATACCTTATTAGGTCACGGTTTTCAACCTTGTGACCTATTGTGTGAAGACCGTTCATTACCTCTTGGATTCGTGCATGGAGCTGGGCTGCTGTTTCGTTGTCAGCCATCTTGATGGTGTAGAGTTTGTTTAGTAGCAGATCCCTCTTGCTGATCCTGGTATCTGAAGTCCCTTCGTGCAGCTCGATCAGTTTTGTCCACAGCTCCTTTGCACTGTTGAAGGGGCCCACGCGGTTCAGCTCCTCTTTTGTCAATCCGCATTGAAGAGTCTGAGTAGCTTTTGCGTCGGCTTCTATCTTTCGCTTTAGGGTGTTGTCCCATTTAAAGTAGTTCTGAGGAAGTCCTTCGGCATTTCGGGGGATCTCCAGACCGGACTGGATAATGATCCACATGTCCACCTGAGTTTTCAGGTGGACCTCCATACGACTTTTCCAGTAAGAAAAGTCTTCTCCACTGAAGAGTGGAGGTCTGGCGGTGCTGAATCCCTCTTGCATGACCATTTAGTCTGAAAAAGAAAACTTAAAGGATTTTCCAAGACTAGGTCTTGGGTTAGCAGTGCTAGATAAATTAAATAACGAGGGGTGTTGCACCAACCTCGCAAAAAAAAAACGAACGAAAAATACGTAAGGGAAAAGAAATAGAAAAAATAAAAATCCGAAAAAAAATTTCAAACTGGTGGTTGCACCAGGTTTGAACTTCCCCGCTCTGATACCACTTGTTGGATCGAGAAAACCGATAGAGGGGGGGGGGTGAATATCGGAAATCGTTCGGATTTGAGTAAGAGCAGATACGCAGCGGAAATTAAAAAAGAAGACACAGAGACACAGTCGATTTACTTGGTTCGGAGCCTGTGTCGACTCCTACTCCAAGGCCCACGGTCGTTGACCGTTTACTTTGGACAATTCTATATAGGCGCAAAAAGGGTTACAGAATTTAATTACAAATATAAGTGCAGTAATTAAAAAGAACGCTCTTCTTTATCGACGTTCGGAGTAGATCAACTTTTTCGGAGCAGCGGGACGTCGTCGGCTCGAGTTGGAAGGTTTCCGGAGCAAGGCGCGAGAGCAGAAGAGCTTTGAGGCGTTCAATCGAAGTGTTGTTCTGAAGCCTTGGTCGAAGGGCCTTTATATAGGGCCTGGGGGCGCCCGGGACGTCGGGGGCGCCCCCACGTGGCCTTTGATCCGCCAAAGTCTCGGTCGCGTCTGATCCTCTGGATCCGCTTTGACCGGGGCGCCCGGAGCGCTCGGGGCGCCCGGATTGACCGGGTCAAACTTTATCTTCTGCCTTCGAAGGCTTTTGGTTCGAGGTATGCGCATGGGGGCGCCCGGGACGCTGGGGGCGCCCGGGAGCACGGGGGCGCCCGACCCAGCAGCTATTCGAACCCTTTTTCTCTTTACTTGTTTTGTATGCACCTTGGGGGCGCCCGGGACGCTCCGGGCGCCCTACTCAGCCCTTGCCTCTCCTTTGAGGCTTTCTGAGCTGCAGACACACGTTCCTTCGGTCCTGCATCCAGGGTTAGTCCAAAACACAACAATATATTAAATTATTAGATTTATACAGCCTTAGCTGTCTTGGTTCTGACTTTGGTCTCCAAAATGGAGCCCTAGGTCGAACCGACGCCTACTGTTCCCTCGACGGGGAACGCGTCCTCACCTACTCCTCTCGGGAGAATTTACCTGATGCCAACCGTTCCTCTGGTTGGACTTTTGCCTGACGGTCCTTTGTCAGGTCTTGTAAACTGGCAACCCTTCGCCAGTTGCCTAGCAGTCCTTCGCTAGGGCTTCAGTCCTAGGCTGTCCTTCGCCTGGAGCCTAGCAGTCCTTCGTTAGGGCTTTCTTTCCTGGCATTCCTTTGCCAGTGCCTAGCAGTCCTTCGCTAGGGCTTTTCCTGCACACTAGATTAACTTGTTAGAAAACAAGTAAGACTTAACTTTTGACCTATGTTGCCATTATCAAAACACAGGTTTGACTTAGGTGCATTCTGCACCAACACAAACACCCTAAGGTGTTTAACCGTAGGTGGTTTCCCAAACCAAAGTTCATGGGGAGTCTTTCCTAGAAACCGATGAATGAGGACTCTGTTTTGCACATAGCAAGCTGTATTTACAGCTTCGGCTCACAAGTAACTCGGGAGTGAGTACTCATTGAGCATGCTTCGTGCAGCCTCTTGAAGTACACGGTTCTTCCTCTCTACAACACCATTTTGTTGTGGTGTTCTAGGAGTAGAGAACTCATGCTTATAACCTCTATCTTGACAAAATTCTAAAAATATTTGGTTTTGAAATTCACCTCCATGATCACTTCTAATTGTCTTAATGGTTGATGATTTTTCATTTTCAACTCTTCTACAAAAAGAAATGAAGATATCTAAGGTTTGGTCCTTATATTTTAAAAAGTAAGTCCATGTATATCTAGTGAAATCATCAATAATCACAAAGCAATATCTACTTCCATTCAATGATATGATGGTACTACAATCAAATAGATCCATATGAAGTAAATCTAATGCATTGGAAGTACTTATAGTGCTTTTACCTTTATGTACAGATTTTGTTTGCTTACCCATTTGACATGCATCACAAAGTTTGTCTTTCTCATACTTGATGCTTGGTAAGCCACGGACTCGTCCCTTGTTGGCCAACTTCCGGATGTTCTTCATGTTAACATGTGCTAGCCTCCGGTGCCAAAGGGTGGACTCTTCTTCTTTTGACATGAAACACTTAGCAGAAACATTAGTAGCACTTTTAAATGAAACTTGATAAATATTGTCTACTCTTGCTCCTACTAGTACTGTGTCCAAGGTGTCATGTTGTCTAACTAGACATTGACTTGGTTGGAAGTCAATTGTGTAACCCGTGTCACACAATTGACTCACACTTAGGAGATTAAATTTTATCCCCTTGACTAGAAGGACATTTGAAATTCTATGATATTCGGATATTTGAATGTCTCCTATTCCTATGACCTTAAGATACCATTGTTTCCAAATGATACATTACCTCTACTTTTCTTGTGAAGTGTGGTAAACAATGATCTATCCCCGGTCATGTGTTTGGAGCATCCACTATCAACGAACCAAGTTGATAGATGCTCCCCCTCAATTATAACCTACACAATTCGAAAAATAGAAGTTTTAGGTACCCAAACCTTGGGACCTAAAGCATCAACTAAACATGACTTAGGCACCCATGCCTTGACCATTTTCTTTTGGATTTTGGGTGTCCTAGATTGTCTCATATCAGTCCTAGACATGAGAGACACAAATGACGGTTCCTTAGGACGGTAACCAATACCGGCCCTATTGTAAACCGCCCTTTGGGCATTTAGGATCATATATAGGGTCTTAGAGCTAGTTGAGAATTTCCCAAGAATATTCTTGAGCTTCTCAACTTCACTCTTCAATGATTGGTTTTCCTCTACTAGCAATTCATCATGCAAATCATTGACTTCCTCAACCTTAGAGGACTTCAAATTTTCAATTTCAAGTTTCAATGATTTAATTTCATCTTCTAGTAGTTCAACATGTAAATCATCAATGTTATCATCCCTAGATGCTTTCAATTTATCAATTTCTAATTGCAATGCTTTAACCTTATTTTTGGACTTCTTAAGCATACTAGTTAAACATGCAATTGCTCTATAACACTTTTCAAGCTCAGGAGAAGTTACCTCTTCATCATCCGAAGATGATGAAGCCGCGTTTGAGGAGCTTGAAGATTCATTACTGCTCTCCTCTCCAAGAGCCATGAGTGCCACATGCCTTGTGCTCTTCTCCTCCTTCTCTTCATCGGATGAGCTAGAGGATGACTCATCCCAAGTGACCTTCAATGCCTTCTTCTTCTTCTTGGATTTCTCTTCTTTTCTTTTGGTTTTCACTTCCTTCTTCTTAAGCTTTGGACATTCATTCTTGAAATGCCCTTTCCTACCACACTCAAAGCAAGATGCATTAGTCTTATCAAGTTTGGATTCACTAGAGTTACCTCTACTCTTGAATCGTCGATCCCTTCGCATCATCCTTCGCACGAAGTTCGCCATTTCGGATGAAGAGGAGTCACTGCCGTCTTCTTCGGAATAGGACTCGGATTCGGAAGAGGATGAAGATGAAGAGACTTCCTTCTCCTTCTTCTTCTTGTTGGTTCGGTCCCCTGCAACTAAGGCAATCCCCTTCTCCTTAGGGCCTTTGTTAGCCATTTCATGCAATTCCATCTCACAAAACAAATCATCTAACTTTACAATAGATAAATCCTTGGATACTTTGTAGGCATCCACCATTGATAACCACAAAGCATTCCTTGGAAATGCTTTCAAGACATACCTCACAAGGTCGCGATTCTCGACCTTTTCATCAATTGAATGAAGCCCATTGAGGACTTCCTTGAACCGGCAATGGAGCTCACTTACCGACTCATTCTCCTTCATGGAGAGATTTTGGAGTTGATTGAGGAACAAATCCCTCTTGGCAATTCTTGAGTCCCGGGTGCCCTCGTGAAGCTCGATGAGTTTGTTCCACATGTCCTTTGCACTTGTGAAAGGACCAACTTTGATGAGTTGATCTTTGTTCATGTCACATTGTAGAGTGACAACCGCCTTCGTGTCAGCTTCACTCTTCCGAGTTTGTTCAGCAGTCCACCTCCATGATTCGAGTTCTTTGCCTTCATCATCCTTAGGAGGGGTGAATCCCTCCTTCACCGCGAACCAAGCGTGGATATCCATCTTCAAATAATATTTCATCTTTGATCTCCAATACTGGAAATTGGAGCCATCAAAGAATGGAGGTCGGGTGGTGGAGAAGCCTTCTCTCAAAGCCATCTTGTTGATAACTCTTGGATGTTAAGCCGTAAACAGAACCCCAAGCTCTGATACCACTTGTTGGAAACAGATGGCTAGAGAGGGGGGGGGGGGGGTGAATATAGCCAATCTCTTTTATCTTTGGCACTTATCAAGATTTCTGCACTCAATCTTATCAGTAGCACAGTGGAAGAAATAAAGCAATAGAGCAGTGCAGAAAACCAAAACAGAAACCGAAAACAAAGAACCACAATTAGCAAGATCGCTAACAAGGAGTGTTTACAAGGTTCGGGGATAACTTGCCCCTACTCCTTGGCGTGCCCTTAAGGTGGGCGATCCCTTGATCGTCGGCAGATCAAGCCCCGGTTATCACCGGATAGGAAGCAACCTCCTTCTCGATGGAGAAACCTCTCCACAGTGTTTCAATCACAGATAAAGTTTAAGCACAAAGAAACAACAAGAAGGATCTTACTCAAACACTTAGCAAGGACAAGAACACAGCAAGCTTCCCTGAGCTCCACCCAGTGACGATCTCACGCAAGAACCCTTCTTCGTGTCTTCCCACTGTCGGACTCCAATCTCCTTGTTCTCTCCTTCAAGCGCTCAAGTAATGGATGATTGCTTCTCGAAATCAGTAGCTTGCTCAAAGTGATGAAACTTCAAGAACGCAGCAAGCTTGTAATGGAGAACTCAAGGCGCAACAAGAAAACTGTATTCGAACTCTGCTTCCACGAAGCCAGCTTCCGCGCTTTTGATTCTCCACACAGCACCAGGTGACAACATCCTCCGTAGCCTCCAGCTACCACACTGCCAACGCCAGCTACCACTGAGCCCTCTCTGGTCTTCCTGAGATCCCCTCAGCCAAGCCCCAGTCTCGGCTCCAGTCTGCAGCTCGGCCGTTGCAACCTGAAATGGAGAATCGGACAAACCTGCTCCAAGGAAAGCCTCCATTGACCTCTCCTTGAGTGTTTGAATCCTCCCCTGTCACCTGCAGCTTAATCAGAGTGTTAGAGCAGCATATCACACAGTAAATCAAATATCAGATGTAAGTGGCAGCAAATCGGATATGGTCAGACGCGATCAGAGCGTCTGACAACGCAATTTGAATTAAAGTGATCGGTCACCGGACCGATCCAGGGCTTGTGGGTCGGTCACCAGACCGATCCACTGCTTCGCTGGGATTCCCAGCTCTCGCGGCTATACACGCCTGATCGGTCACCCGACCGATCAGAGTGAAGCCTGAGCGGTGACCAGACCGATCAGAGTGAAGCCTGATCGGTCACTCAGACCGATCAGGACAGATGAACAGTGATTTTTTAATCAGATCCAAAGTCCCTGATCGGTCACCGGACCGTTCAGAACTTGATCAGCAAGGGAACTCACTCACTTCCAGCTCCCTGATCGGTCACCAGACCGATCAGGAGCAAGGAAGTGAGGAAGCAGCCTGCTCCCTGATCGGTCACCGGTCCGATCAGGAGCCACACAGTAGGTTCCCAACCTCACTGTGCGCTCCTTGATCGGTCACCAGTCCGATCAGACGTCGCTGGATCGGTCACCAGACCGATCCACGAAGGAGCAGAATGCCAATGTCCCTGATCGGTCACCAGACCGATCCAGGGAGTCAAACCCAGCCCTCCAAGCTAGGGTTTCATCCACCATAACCCTCCAAGCCAAGGATTTCACCATCTAACCCTCCAAGTTGTGAATTTGCACCTAACCCTCCAAGTTAGGACTTTTCACCTAGCCCTCCAAGCTAGGACTTTTCACCCAACCCTTCCGAGTTAGAACATCATCCAACCTAGCCCTCCAAGCTAGGCACCTGACCCTCCAAGCTAGGACTTTTTCACCTAACCCTCCAAGATGAGAATTTGCACCTAACCCTCCAAGTTAGGACTTTTCACCTAGCCCTCCAAGCTAGGACTTTTCACCCACCTCTTCCGAATTAGGACTTTTCATACACCTAGCCCTCCAAGCTAGGATTGTTAATACCTAACCCTCCAGGTTAGGATTTTCCAGCACCTAGCCCTCCAGACTAGGATTTTCAACACCTAACCCTCCAGATTAGGATTTTCCAACACCTAGCCCTCCAGACTAGGATTTTCCATACCATTCCTGATCCCCGATCAGGACTTAATCATAATCAATAATCATCCACCTAAACTAAAATCGGTGTCAACACCAAAACAACAATCAGGGCCAGACTGCATCAACAATCTCCCCCTTTTTGTTGTTTGACAACCCGATTTTAAGTTTAGGGATTCTCAATCAAGTTTTTCAAATTTAGAATCATAGGGGAATCCAGATCCTCCCCCTACAACATGATCATCATAAACTTAACCAATCCGCACTCTCCCCCTTTATCGAACATCAAAAAGGTTCCAGAAGGGCTGTTAAGTTCAACCATACTCCCCCTCAACCCTAGGGGTATCCCAGAACAACAAATTGATTTTTGATAAGCATATGCATACATATGACAAAAAGATATAGGCACGGCAAAACAGACATATGTATCATATGAGCATGGCAGCATAAGGATGAACAGAGCACTATCGAAAAATCAGGCTGAGCATGGAACATATATAAGTCAATATCCTAAGCAAGATAAGCCAAATATCATGCTATAACAGGCAAAAGTCAGAACGGACACATCCGTCAAATAGTCAGAAAACATCAATCACAAGTATAGAGCAGTCAATCGTCAGCTGGATCATCATCTGAGTCATTAATGTAGATGATATCCTCGGGTGAAACGCCACCGGGGGATGTACCATCAGAAAATGTATGATGATACCATTCTTCATACCATCTGTCCTGGAATGAGCTCATGTCTGAGATGTCAGATGCTAGTGTAGCCAGGCGTCGATCGAAGGATTGACACTCTGAGCGGACCTCCTGTCGCCAGAGCTCCGAGATATGCAATTCGTGCTGCAGCATCCGCTGTAACTCCGCAATCTGCCATCGGAGGTCAGGAGCCCACTCATCATAATCTTCTATATCAGCGGGCTGCTCCTGGGAATGGGCTGCTCTTGGAAACTCCCCCATATGTCTCTGATTCTTCCATCGCAACCCTCGTGATCCGACAACAATACCAGACTGGGCCAACATGCGACGATCAAGTCGGCAGTCCTGTCGCACCATAGGTACAGTACGACCCTGTGAAACATCGATCCCAACGGACTGCAGCCAGGCAGTGATGATATGGCCGAATGGCATATAGATCGTCTGGCCATACCTCAGACCATGGACAATGCTGGAGAAATAAATGGGCGGTGCTATGTCAAAATCTAACTGCAGATGCATCCCGTAAAGCATCATGCAGTGGAATGGATGGATCTTATCAAGATGCATTGAAGTAGTCGGAAGGAGACAATTTGTGATAATCTTAAACAGAACATAATCAATGGGGGAAAGATGGAGAGCAGGAAACGTGGGAAACGTACGGGTGCGCGCACCGGAACCCCGTGGCCTGGGGTGGCCTAGAAAATGCTCATAGATGGAGTCAGGAGTGACTCCAGTAAAGGGGACAGGAAGAGGGTCAGGAAGATAGGGATAGAGCGAAAAGTCATTATCGGAGCGACGACAATCCAGAAACACAGTGAAGGCTGATAAGGTAAAATCAAGATCGACACTGGCGATACGGGTCCGCCACCCCGTGCCCTCCCCATTGGCCAGATTATTGTAGAATTCAGAGACCATATCAACATTGATTGACCTCTCTAAGAAAAGGATGTTTTGAAGCTCATAATATTCAATGATTCCTCTCACCGTAGGACAATGTTCATAAACAAAAGTTTGGTCCACTGACCGACATGGCATTAGTTTGAAGTTGTGCCAATGAAAGTTTAGGGCATAGTGAATGTTCTGAAATCTAGTATGCGGGGGAGGTGGAGGCCTCGGAAGAGGTGTAGAAGATGAAGGGCCTTTGCCCTTAGAACTATCCACCATAGGTTCTTTACCCTTAGAAGACTTCCTAAAGAGTTGAGTTAATCATACGATCATGATTTAATCAGGGAAGTGATCACACATGGTTTGAATCGATTGATCAGGATGGACATAGGTTGAATCAAAAATTCAAGAATTGATCATCAAAGGTAAGACCCAATCAGAGAATGACAATGATCAAAAGAACACAATTTAATCAGAAGATAGAATTGATCACGAGCAACATAGGACACAGATGGGTCACAGCCAAATCAAGAAATCATGGCACCACACCAAGAACAACAGACCACACTTGGTTAGCTTCAAAACATAGTTTATGAACTGTTTGAAAAGAAAAACGAAGCCAAAAACTTACTTAGGTGCCATTAGGGAGGTTCTTGAAGGTCTGAAGAGCAAGCAGGAGAAAAGCCTGGCGCAAGAGAGAGATCGTAAGCCCCTTCAACGAGAGAACGGTCGCAGGATGCAGGAAGAAGACAGAGCTTGGAGAAAACTCTCTTAGCACCGCACACTCATGAAAGGGAGACGAGGGCACTGGGAAAAGCTCTCGCACAGGGTTGCGCAAGAGGGAGGTTTTTCGGCGCTAGGGTTCGGCGATGAGGGGTTTTGGGAGGACTTAATCGGTAGGTGGATCGGTCCACCAACCAGATTTTAATGCATATGAACGGATCACCGTTCGATCTGATCGCGCCCAGACCGATCAGGCTATAGCCTGATCGGACTGAACCGAGCCTGATCGGTCGGGTGACCGATCAGGCAAGCTCCTGATCGATCGGTTGATCGATCAGGGAGAGATCAGTAGGCCCGGGAGGCTTAATGTGAGCCCCCTGATCGGTCTGTGGACCGGTCCCAGCAGGGTGCCAGATCGGTCCGGGGACCGATCCAGGTTGGCTCAGTAAACTTGGTCAAAATTTCGGAAGGTCACTACTTGCCTCGCTGATCGGTCTGTGGACTGATCACCAAAGGAAGGAGCCAGATCGATCCGAAGACCAAACTCACCACAACACCTTGAGAACATCTGAGCACAAAGACTACTGTTTGGCCCTTAACCAAGACCAAACTCGTCAAAAATCTCAGCCGCCACGAAGTTCTCTTTAAATAGGACTCGGGCTGAAACCCTCGCTACCAGTCGACTGCCCCCAGGGCAGTCGACTGGTGCCAATGAAATTCGACCGTTGCACCCCAACGTTCGAATTCTAACCAACTCACCAGCCACCTACCAGTCGACTGCCCCAGGGTAGTCAACTGGTCCCAGGGCTGAGACCTTTCTGTGAGTTCCATCAGTCGATTGCCCCTAGGCCAGTCGACTGGTCTACTCACCCACCTAAGGTTACCCTTCCTGAGTACATTCCACTCCGCACTCAAACCCTAGGATTTCCCGAGTACAATCACACAGCACTCGTACCCTCACGACTCGACTAACTCCTCATCCGCAGCCTCGACTGTTGCCTTCGCGCCCTCTTCATCTTCGGCTCCCGTCCCTCGGATGCAAGCAAGCCTCCAGCTTACCACCATGCCATCCTTCACGCATGCCTCGAAGTCCGCGCCCATCAGCTCATCGACCCTGCTCTCCAAAGTCCCTCGGGTACACACAAGCCTCCAGCTTGTCTCCATGCCACCCTTCACCGTACCGAGGCCGTCCAGTCAAGTCCATATGTGTAACCTGTACAACCTGTACACTCAACATACACATATAAGATCACAAGGGTAAACCTAACTTAAACCCTTTGCCCAAACATCAATACACTGGGTCACTCCGGACTACAGATTGCCTCAACAATCTCCCCCTTTTTGATGTTTGGTAATACGTTTACGTTAGGGAAAGCAAAACAGTAGTCAATAACAAAAACAATGCATATGCAATGCAAAAATGGATCCTATCCCAAGATTCCCCACACCTAACTTTTCAAGTTAGGACTTTTTCACACCTAACCCTCCAAGTTAGGATTTTTCACCAAAATGGGCTTTTTAAAGCTTCTCCCAAGCTCCCCCTAAATTGGACTTATAAAGGCTTTTTAAGAACATTTCCCAGGTTCCCCTTACGCCAAGAATGGAGCAACCATGCTCCCCCTTAACTTTCTATGTTAGGACTTTTTCACACCTAACCCTCCAAGTTAGGATTTTTCACCAAAATGGGCTTTTTAAAGCTTTTCCCAAGCTCCCTCTACATTGGACTTACAAAGGCTTTTTAAGAACCTTTCCCAGGTTCCCCTTACGCCAAGAATGGAGCAACCATGCTCCCCCTTAATCTTAGCTCCCCCTAAACCTAGGGTTCCATGCAACGGTAAGTTTGGTTTCCCAACTTAAACCCAAACTTCTCCCCCTTTTCCATACATCAAAAAGACCCCAATAATATCCCAATTATTGGTTCTTTTAATCCCCAATGATTCTAAACACAGTGAACTAACCCCCATACACTTGTTTTATACCATTTTGGACACGCGTCAGCTGCTAGATAGCTACACTAGCCCTGACCAGTCGGCTGCCTACAGGGCAGTCGACTGATACTCTGATTTTTAGTTTTCTGGCCGAATTTCAGAAACGCGCCAGAAATTCCATAATTTTCAAAAAATTTCCAAATTTCGTAGAGAACTTTGTGGTACCCATACCTACTTGGAAAAAATACATTCTACAATGTATCTATCACCATTCCCAAGTTTGACACAGAACCCAAAAATTTTCCTATGAAAATCAAGGCAACCAAGGAGGCAACCTCCCCCTTAACCTATGCCTTCTCCAAATTTTCAATTTTCCTAGGTGAAGTTCTACCCACTTGACACCATAGACTCAAATTAAGTTTTCCCAAACTTAACTTCCAAGTTCTTCCCCCATTGACACTATCAAAGAATTGCCCCTAAGCAACCTTTCTCTTAGTGCCAAAAAGAACTCAACAGGACCTTAAACACTCTAAGAATTTGCAAGCACACTTGCTAGGATATACCCTATCCTAGAAAAATATGATTTGATTAAGATTATAAAATGTGCTGGACTTTGGTACAATCCTCTAATTTCATTAAGGAATTGGCATTTTGTATCAATTTTGACATCAATTGATGATTCCTTTTGTTTGTCAATTCTTACCATCATCAATTTGCACAAGGAATTGCCCTTAACTCTTTCCTTTCAATATCCTCAAATATACAAAGAAATTTCCTTCTTATCTCTTATCAATCATCCTTGAATTGTCCATAATATCAACAAAGCCTTATCAAATCATGGGATACCACTTCATTTAAGGAATATGACATTATAAACATGGATTTTAAATCTAAACCATATCCCATACTCTAATTTTGCAATTTCTCACTACCTAAACTTCCCTTTTTCAAACTCTTATGGACCAGTCGACTACCCAAATGGCAGTCAACTGCCAAAACTCACAGAGAGTTTCTGAGCTTGAGACCAGTCGACTGCCCCTGGGGCAGTCGACTGATACTTAGTTTTCAGGTTTTTCAGCCCAATTTCAGGAATCCCTAAGTATTTCCATAAATCTCCAAAAATTATGAAATTTCGTAGGGAGATTTGTGGGGCCAATGTCTACTTGGGAAAAATACGTTTCCAAACAAATGTACTTCGGATCCCAAGATTGGCACGAAACTCAACTTTTCCTAAAATGTATTATTAAAACTCATCCCAAAAGTCTCAATTGTAATCTCTCCTCACTGTTTCTTCTTATCCTTGATTATACCTCATTTCTAGCAGTGAATTACATCATATTTGCCCATTAAAACCTAATTTTGTCAATTATAACATCATTTTCATTCTTTTCTCCCTAAAATCCCTTTTAATGTGTCAAAACCTAGGATTAAGACTTACCCAAGTCTTCCAACCCCTTTTGACACATTTCACCTAATTTCCTAGGAGAAACTTTTGAGATCCATTTACCATGGACCCCAAAGGCTCCTAGAGCTCCCCCTTGAGTCCTGAGCCTTAGCCACCTCCCTAGGTGACTCAATCCACACTAGACCGCACCGGTGTGGCCCCAGTGTTTCTTGACCTACAAAATGGACCTTCTTAACCTTGGACATCTTGTCCTTGGTTAAGTCACCCTTTCTGCCTTTGGATGACACCCCCTTGCCATCCTTGGACTTCTCCTCCTTGCCATGATCATATGCCTTCCCAGCATATTTCTTTTTGTTGGCCTTGGATGTCCTAGACCGGTAACCCAAACCCGATCTATCATAGTTGGGTTTTATACTACCCAACACCATGTCTAAGTCCTTGGATCCAATCGTGAATCTTTCAAGGACCTTTTCCAATTTATCAAGCCTTGCCCTCAAGGCTTGATTTTCCCTTTCTAAGCCCTTTACCTTAGTGTCCATATGCCCATTTTGGACACTCCTAGATTTACCCATTTTCTTAGGCACAATCTTCCGCTTGTTGGGATTAGTACCTTGATTTTTAGGTACAAGGGTCCTAGGTCTCTCAAGATGCATGCTTTTGTTAGTGTTTTGACTTACCTTGTTATTTCTATTCCTATCATTATATTTGAAACCATGATTATGCACAAGTAAGCAATTTTCATGTATTCTAGCATGCATGGGGGGATAATTAACATAATTTTTGATATGCATCGAGGAACTTGACATTGGATTACATTTTAATCTAGGGTTAGGAATTACCTCCCTTACCCTTGAAGTCCCTCCTTGATGTGATCTTTGCTTCTTTCTTTCCTCCTTCTCTCATCTTCTCAAGTGCTCCATTTTCTTTAGCTCACTTTTTCTAGGGCACTTGGTGTGGTAGTGCACTAGCTCTCCACACGTGAAGCATTGAATCCTCTTCTTCTTTTCTTGGGATTCTCCATTCCTACAATTCATGTTAGATTTTAAATTAATTGAAATAGGTTTAGAGTGTACCTCCTTTTTACCTTTTGGGCACTTATCCTTGTAGTACCCCTTTTCATGGCAACTAAAGCATGTGATATGCTCTTTTGATTTGACTTTGGTGGAGGTAGAGGCTAGTTGACTTCCTCTTCAACATTAGATGATGTGGAGGCCTTCTCTTGTTCTTGTGTAGATGAGGGTCTCTCCTCCCCCTCAATCCTTGAGGTTGTGACCTCCTCCTCTTCTCTAGATGAGGTGAATGACCTCTCACTTCCTTCTTCCACTTCTTGAACCGATGAGTTGATTTCTTTGCGCTCTTGAATTTGTGTAGGATTTTCATGATATTCTTTGACCTTATTCCATAATTCATGTGCATATCTATATTCACCTACACAACTCAAAATGCTATTAGGCAAGATATTTACCAAAATGCTAATTATCTTCCCGTTTACTTTCGCTTGATCTTGTTGTTCTTGACTCCAATATCTAGGCCTAAGCCTCTTCCCGTGCTTATCCTTTGGAGTCTCATATGGCTCTTCAAGCGCGATTCAAAGTTCCCACTCCATTCCAAACCAAGTTTCATTCCTCGCCCTCCAAAAGTTGAAATCTTGATAATCGTAGGGCGGTGGAGTGTAGATGTCTTCCCCCAACTTATCTTCCATTGTCTTTCTTCCTCTAGCGTATGCTCTCTCGGCGGTTAGTCCGATCAAGAGCGGTCCCTCGCTCTGATACCAACTGTAGGATCGTTTGTCTCCGCTAGAGGGGGGTGAATAGCGATTTTCAAATCTTTCTTTTACCTGCGTTGTTAGTTGCACAGCGGAAACAATAACAAAGAAAACAAACAACGCTAACAAGGAGAATTTACTTGGTATCCACCCCGGTCGAGTGACTAATCCAAGAATTCGTCGGTGGATCAATCCCCGGATAACCTTCAGCTAGCTCTAGTCGCTCCTTGTGGGTGGAGAAACCTCACCACAACACCTTGAGAACATTTGAGCACAAAGACTACTGTTTAGATATTAACCAAGACCAAACTCGTCAAAAATCTCAGCCACCACGAAGTCCTCTTTAAATAGGACTCGGGCTGAAACCCTCGCTACCAGTCGACTGCCCCCAGGGCAGTCGACTGGTGCCACTGAAATTCGACCGTTGCACTCCAACGTTCGAATTCTCAGCCAACTCACCAGCCACCTACTAGTCGACTGCCCCAAGGGCAGTCGATTGGTCCCAGGGCTGAGACCTTTCGTCGACTGGTCTACTCACCCACCTAAGGTTACCCTTTTTGAGTACATTCCACTCCGCACTCAAACCCTAGGATTTCCCGAGTACAATCACACAACACTCATACCCTCACGACTCGACTGACTCCTCATCCGCAGCCTCGACTATTGCCTTCGCGCCCTCTTCATCTTCGGCTCCTGTCCCTCGGATGCACGCAAGCCTCCAGCTTGCCTTCATGTCATCCTTCACGCATGCCTCGAAGTCCGCGCCCATCAGCTCATCGTCCCTGCTCTCCAAAGTCCCTCGGGTGCACACAAGCCTCCAGCTTGTCTCCATGCCACCCTTCACCGTACCGAGACCGTTCAGTCAAGTCCATATGTGTAACCTGTACAACCTGCACACTCAACATACACATATAAGATCACAAGGGTAAACCTAACTTAAACCCTTTGCCCAAACATCAAAACACTTGGTCACTCCGGACCACAGATTGCCTCAACACTTTGTCCATGGTCCCTCGGATGCGCACACAAGCCTACGGCTTGCCTCCATGCCACCCTTCACCTGAGGACATCAACCAAGTCTGTGTGTACCTGCAAACCTGCACACTCACATACACATATTAGTCCAACAACAAACCCTAACCTAACCATATTGTCACACACATCAAAATTCATGATCCTCCAGATCATACCTGGGTCGATTGACCCAACAATCTCCCCCTTTTTGATGTGTGGCAATATGTTTAAGTTAGGTAAACAAAAATAATAACATCAATAGTAATTAAAAATTAAAGCATAGCAAACAAGAGGCAACCTCTCCCTTAACCTATGCCCTCTCCCAATTTTCAATTCTCACAACCAACACCAAGTTAAGTTCTGCCCAACATAACACCATAACACCAAGTTAAATTCTACCCATCTTAACATCATAAATTTTCTTTCATCAAGTTAAACCTAACTTAATACCCCAAGTTCTCCCCATTTGACACCATCAAAAAGATTGTCCCAAGCAATCCTAACCCTTGTGCCAAAAAGAACTTCACTTTATTTTTGAAAACCCCCTTAGAAATTACAAAACAACAACATCAGTCGACTGCCCCTGGAGCAGTCGACTGCCCTCTGCTATTCTCAACACACAGAAACATCAGTCGACTGCCCCTGGGGCAGTCGACTGATACAGTCTCAACCTGAATTTTTAGTCCAAATTCAGAAACGCGTAGAAAATTCTACAAAATCCGAAAAAATATAAAATTTTGCAAGTACATTTGTTAGGATATAATCTACCTTAGAAAAATATATTTCCATGAAAAACATCAAATGTGCTTGACTTTTGGTACAAACTCTAATCTCCTCAAAAATTGGCATTTTATATCAACTTTGAAATCCCTATATGAATCCATATGTTTGCCAACTTCAACCATTACCATTTTACACATAGAATTGCTTTCACTTCCCCCTTCTTCTTATGTATTCTTAGTATGATAAATCTTCCCTTCTTTTATCCTTAACCCTGGATACATATACATGAAGCTTCCCTTTGCCCATATAAGCCATATCTTATCATTTACTAGCACTCCATGAATTTCAAACAATATAAGCAATATCAAGGCATGACATAAAATCTCATAAAGTAACATGAAAGCATAAGAAAATGTTTCATACATGTCTTGAAAATAAAACATGAAAGTGGGACACGGGCTAAAGCCTCGAAGTAGCGAAATATTACAATTCCAAACTAAGTGTTTGAGAGATATAACATAAAGCTAAGCAAAGCACTCTCAACACTCAACCATCAATTAAGATCTACTGCATGTCATTGCTCGGAGGAGGAGGAGGAGGAGGAGGAGGGGCCTGATATGTGAGGTGCAACTGCTGTATCATGGCGGACATCTCATCCTGCTATCGTTGGAATCCCTGACAAAACTATGTGAGGTCATGAACCTCCTCTTGAATGGCAGTCTGAAAGCCCATCTGCTGTTGCTGGAACCCGTGGAAGTCCTCCAGGAGACTGTGAACCTCAGACCGAAGTTGGGAGAACTGCGCCTATGTAACTCCTCCAGCGGACTCCGCATCAGAACTCGAAGAGTCAAGATGCTGCCTCTGGATGATCTCCCCTGTCTACACTCAATACCTGCCAAGGATAATTGGCGTGCACCAATCTGATCATAGTCCTTGGACAAGTAACGTACCTGCCCGCTAGTCGTGCATATACCCCTTGACTCAAAGAACTCGGTCAGAACATGACAAAAGAGCATGCATATCTTCCCATTGACACTATGAGAAAATGGACGATGGATGTAAACACATGCAGGGTGACATCAATGTCTAAACTCCTCTCTAGCGCGTACATCATGACCAAGTGAGGAAGTCGAATCATCGACCTCCCCTTGGTAACAATGGGTAAAATGCAGTCTAACACAACTTTTTATAACACGTTACTAGCAGGACTCATGTGCTAGCTTGACCTCAAAAAGGCGCTATGCAGAAATTCGGCGTCTCCCAAAATAATGCAAATAAATCTGGTCTAAGGTCCCACCAGGCAATTTGAAAGGCTCGATAATCTTAGGAAAATATGTAAATTCATTATTAGATGCCCTACAAACTAGAAATGCACCTAAAACTGTAGGAGTGAAGGGAATGATGACTCCTGCCACCATGGACTCATAGATCCCGTCATCGGGATTGATGCATGTGAGGTTTGCGTAGAATTATTTAAACATGTCAATGTTTGCATCGTGCTGACAATACACCAATTGTCCTAGACCAAAATGGGTAATCATCTCAGAGATATGAGGCGCATTCTCCCGGAAGTATGCTCGGTTGAGATACCGACAATTCATTAATACAAATTCATTCTCTTCAAATGGTCCCAGGCACTCCTCGGAATGGAACCGAAGAGCGTCCGGATCTATACACCCTTGCCGGGATGACCCCTCACCCACTTTCCTCTTATGTGCCATTCTAACATGTAATACAACCATGCATGTATCACAACTCTCCTAAAAAGAGAGAAAACAAAGGCAAAACATGCAAAATGAGATACATTAGTTCCAAATCATGAACTTAATGGAAAAATAAACTCCACAATCAGTTACCATTTCTTGGGGTGTTCCATGATGAATGGCGGTGAGGGTTGACTCCAAAAGAGAGATTTTCCTTAACCCTAGGTGTAGATCTGAGATGGAGGAGGTTAGGAAGGTGTTTTTAGGGCTTGAGAGGACCTTGAAATGCAAGGAGATGTCGGAGAGGAGAAGATCCCACAGGGGGTGGCATGCAAAACCCTAGGTTTTGTCCATCCCCGCGCGACTATTCCTACTTAAAACCCCTTGGGGCAGTCGACTGCGAAACTGAACAGAGAGTTCAGTCGACTGCCCCAAGGGCAGTCGACTGGTAATTTGAATTTTCCAGTTCCAAATTTATACGAGACCAGTCGACTGGTTCTGAACCAGTCGACTGATACCTGAATTTCAGTTTTCAGTCCTAATTTCAGAAATGCGTAACTAATTCTACAAACCTCCAAAAAATCTGAAATTTCGTGGAGAGGTTTGTGGAGCCTATGTTTACTTGGAAAAATATGTCTTCAAACAAATTTACTCCAGATCCCAAGATTGCCACAAAATTCAAAACTAGTGTCAATGAAACTTATCCAAAAGTTCTAGTTTTGACTTCTCCTTGGTGTATCTTCCCATTCCTAATCATAATGCATTCCTAGTACTGAATTATATGACGTTCATGTTGGGATCTTCAGGTGACATAAACACAAAAAACGCAGCGGAAACAAGATCCCTCGAGCGATCCATGCGAAAGAAAAACTCGTACGAAATCATCTATCTAATAGATCTATCTAAAGTGTATACCTTTGGAGCGTGCCCTTACGTTTATCCCGCTCGTCCAAGCGCCGCCGGATCTCTTGCACGTTCAAGTGTCCGTGCCTCTATTCGTATCCACACGAACACGATATCTCTACTTCGGAGAAGAACTACCTTAGTTGTGCTAGCAACTTGAGGTAGTTCACAAAACACCAAGAACCCAAGATGTGGGTTTCGGCCAAGATGGAGAAGAGAAGGAAGAGGGGAAAGAAAATGAGAAGTTGTCATCCAAATGACAAGAGACAAACTCTTTTATACTCATATCAAGAGGAGTTTTTGCCTTTTAAACTTCCCTTCATTAAATATTTTAATGTAACTCTCTAACTTTTCATGTAACTCTCTAATGGTGAGAAACTCTCCATCTTCCTCTCTTATTAATTCATTAAACATTTTAATGAATTAATATTTCATCCAAATATGGTTGAGTCTAATCTAAATGAGTTTAACTCAAATTAGATCTCAATCCATAATCCAATTGGATTCACTTGAGTCTAACTCAATTAATCCAATTCCAATTAAATCTTAGCCAAATCAAGATCAATTAATCTCCGAAGCATCGTGTCCTTAGTGTGTGACCCAATAGGCTCTCGTAACGTTGGCAATGTGTCTAAACCAATTTAGACACAAAAACAATGAGCGACATCTAGCAATGCATCATTGCTACCCAAGTAACAAGAAAAGTCGAGATCCGACTAAACCTCCGTGACTATGATAGTGTATGACCTTGTCCTTCTATCCTTAATATCTAGATTGACCAATGAGGCATAGACCGTGTCATCCTCGATCAATCTTTGTGTTTCTTGATCCCCGAGTAGACTCACTCAAACAATTGAGATCAATATCTCATATTGACTCAATTGAGCATGGCCATGCGTTTTAGCAGTCCTACTCGATCAAGGGGCCCACAGATATCACTCCCGTCATATGGGAGGGATAGATCTCATCTACATCACTCACATCCCTCCGCATAATTCATTACATACCTAGTGATCGCCTTTATAGTCCACCCTGTTACGGGTGACGTTTGACGATACCAAAGTACATAACTCCTTATGTAGGGAACCGTAGTGACTTCAGGTCTAAGGACTATTCATACCAATAGTCACATGTGAAAGTTTATGACACTCATATGACAATCTATGAAACTTTCTCATGGTGGGTCATTCAGTACACATTCTCCAATGTATACCCATGTGTCAACTTGATATCACATATCCATGACTTGTGAGCTCAAGTCATCAGTTGACCTACATGCTAGTCTCCATGTATTAATATTGTCCTTGAATATTAATACTTGACTAGGAATAGTTTAGAGTAGTGTTCTCTACATCATCTCACTATCGATTCAACCAATCGATATAATGTAGATAAGAACCTACTACCCAAGGACATTATTATACTTAGTTATTTGGCACAAATACAAAGTAAGTATAATAACCAAACATGCCTTTATTAATAATAGAATATGATACAAAATGTCCCTAGTCAATCATCATATAATTGGCTCTAGGGCTCCTACTAACAATCTCCCACTAGCACTAGTGTCAATCACTGTAGTATCTAATACCGAGTGACCTGGTATGACCATCATGCTTCTTTTGTACCAAAGCCTTGGTCAAAGGATCTGCGATGTTAGAATCAGTGTATACTCTGCATATCCTCAGATCTCCTCTATCGATGATCTCTCGAATGAGATGGAAGCGCCGTAGTATGTGTTTGGTCCGCTGATAGGAGCGAGGTTCTTTAGCCTACGCAATAGCCCCATTGTTGTCACAATAGAGGTCTATCGGGTCTGCTATGCTAGGAACCACACCAAGCTCTATAATGAACTTCCGGATCCAAACAGCCTCTTTTGCCGCCTCTGACGCGGCAATATACTCGGCCTCTGTTGTAGAATCTGCGACTGTGTCCTGCTTCAAACTCTTCCAGCTCACAGCGCCACCATTCAGGCAAAATACATACCCTGACTGCGATCTATAGTCATCCCTGTCTGTTTGGAAGCTTGCGTCACTGTAACCCTTTACAGCTAGCTCCTCATCGCCTCCAAATATCAAGAAATATTCTTTCGTCCTTCGTAAGTACTTAAGAATATTCTTGACAGCTGTCCAGTGACATTCACCTAGATCTGACTGGTACCTGCTCGTCATGCTCAAAGCATACGAAACATCTGGACGAGTACATAGCATGGCGTACATGATAGACCCCATAGCGGATGCATAAGGGATCTGATCCATACGGTCTCTCTCCTCCTTAGAAGAGGGACATTGAGTCTTCGAAAGACTCACACCATGTGACATTGGCAGAAATCCCCTTTTGGAATTCTGCATGGCAAAATGATTAAGCACCTTGTCAACATATGTACTCTGACTTAAGCCAAGCAATCTCTTAGATCTATCTCTATAGATCTTAATGCCTAGGATGTAGGCTGCTTCACCTAAGTCTTTCATTGAGAAACAATTCCCGAGCCACGTCTTCACAGACTGTAGTGAAGGGATATCATTCCCAATGAGGAGTATGTCATCTACATACAAGATCAGGAAGATAACTGTGCTCCCACTAACCCTCTTGTAGACACAGGGTTCATCTTCATTCTTGATGAAACCAAACGCTTTGATTGCATCATCGAATCAAAGATTCCAGCTTCGAGAAGCTTGCTTTAGCTCGTAAATGGACCTTTGCAACTTACATACCTTTCCAGCATGCTCTCGATCTACAAAACCCTCAGGTTGTGTCATGTACACATCCTCGAGTAGATTCCCATTTAGGAATGCGGTTTTGACATCCATCTGCCAGATCTCGTAATCATGGTAAGCTGCAATAGCAAACAGGATCCGAATAGACTTATGCATCGCAACTGGGGAAAAGGTTTCATCATAGTCGATACCATGAATCTGCTTGAAACCTTTAGCTACCAATCGCCCTTTGTAGGTATGCATGAGTCCATCCATGTTAGTCTTTCTTTTAAAGACCCACTTACACCCAATGGGTTTAATCCCCTCAGGTGGATCAACCAAGGTCCATACCTGGTTAGTATACATGAATTCCATTTCGGACCTCATGGCTTCTAGCCATTTCTCAGAATCTGGGCTCATCACAGCTTCTTGATAGGATGTAGGCTCATTCAACTCAATGAGCGTCACGTCATCATGGTCAGACAAGAGAAAAGAGTATCTCTCAGGTTGACGACGTATCCTATCAGATCTGCGAGGAGGTTGGTCTACTTGAACAGCCTGTTGTTCCACAACTTCTTGTGTAACAACCTCATGATCCACAACATCTTGTGGTGCCTGTTCAATGTCCATTAAGGCATCAGTACTATCTGCATCTTGAACTTCTTCAAGATGGATTTTACTCCCACTAGTCCTTCTAGAAATAAACTCCTTTTCTAGAAAAACACCATTTCTAGCGGCAAACACTTTGTCTTGTGTGGGATTGTAAAAATAATATCCCTTTGTTTCCTTGGGATATCCTACAAAGTAGCACTTATCAGATTTGGGTCCTAGTTTATCTGAGACTTGACGTCGAACGTAAGCCTCACAACCCCAAATCCTCATAAAAGACATCGTGGGACTCTTCCCAGTCCATATCGTATATGGTGTCTTTATAACAACCTTTGATGGAGCTCGGTTAAGTGTGAAAAGAGCTGTCTCTAGAGCGAAACCCCAGAAGGAAGTAGGAAGATCCGTCTGACTCATCATCGATCGTACCATATCTAATAGAGTACGATTTCTCCGCTCGGACACACCATTCCACTGTGGTGTTCGAGGTGGAGTGAGTTGGGATATGATCCCACACTCTGCTAGATGGTCTCGAAGCTCTTGGCTAAGGTATTCACCACCTCGATCTGATCGAAGCATCTTAATACTTTTGCCAAGTTGGTTTTGTACTTCACTCTTGAATTCTATGAACTTTTCAAAGGATTTTGACTTGTGTTTCATGAGATACACATAGCCATACCTACTGATATCATCAGTGAAAGTGATGAAGTACTGATAGCCTCCTCTAGCTGCGACATTGAAAGGGCCACATACATCAGTATGTATGAGTCCTAACAACTCTGTCGCTCTTTCGCCATGTCCGCTAAATGGAGTCTTGGTCATCTTGCCTAAAAGACAAGATTCACATGTCTCATATGATTCAAAATCAAATGAGTCCAGTAATCCATCCTTATGGAGCTGGGATATGCGACTCTCATTTATATGTCCTAAGCGACAATGCCAGAGATATCACTACAAGAAAAAAGTTAAACAACAACGCTTTTTCCGCGTTGTCGTTAATGCTTAAAAAGCGATGTTGATGAAGCCGTTGTAGAAAGTATATCTACGACAACGCTTTTTCCGCGTTGTGGTTTGGAGCAAAGACAACGCTTTTTTCGCGTTGTCTATTGGTTTTTAAAAAACGTTGTTATTGACGCTGTTGTTAAAAGTCGGGTATCAAAGACAACGCGGAAAAAGCGTTGTGGTTTGGGGCTGCTTGTTAACTAAATATTCACAATTTACAATATTCACAATTTACAAGCATTTTTATTCACAATTGATAATATTCACAATTTACACTGATAATAGTTTACAAAATTCACTTATAATACAATGCATTATTTACAAAAGTGTTTGTATTCCATATTAAATACAAAAAATATCTCAATTCACAAGTTCTATAAAACTTCATCATTCACAAGTTGTTCTTTGGGGCTGCTTGTTAACTCGATCTGCTTTAACATAACGACTGAAAGGCCCATCTGTAAAGCTGTTCCACGACATATAAAACTGATCTGCAAAAAGAAGACACTTTGATCATGAGATACAAGAGACAGTCTGGGATCAGAATCATTTTCGACATTTAGCAAGCTTTTAAACATCAAGACATCATTCTGAAAAATAATCCTTCACAAAAAGATGGAAAGCAAAGGTAATATAACTAACAAGTAACAAACCAATTATCCTTTTCAATTACTTATCTCTAAGTTTGTGGCCCCATAGTGAGCTCACACCATTTGCCTTGTGTGCTGCAAAAGTAGATAAGAAAGATATATAAGCTTAAGGAAAATGTTGAGAGAGAAGATATTGCCTTTAATAGAATGGAACAAGTGGAGGATAGACAATATTTTTAAAGTTCAATGCTTTTGCAGATGCAATCGAAATAAGAAAAAACTAAGAATAATTAACAGATAAAAATTAAATGGATAGGCAAATAGCTGGCACAAAATTCTCAAGTCAAAACTAATAGTAACTTACCTCACCTACGCGTATAGAACTTGATTAGCCCATAACTCACAGTGAAGAACTTGATTAGTCGGCCAGAGAACATTTGATTGTATGTAGCTTCGCAAATCTGAAAAACCTGCACAGATCAATATGCAATTCAATCAGATTAAAATGAATTTTCTGAACTTGCAGATAAATTTGCGAAGAGACTAAGGATTCGATCGCCTTTTGCCACATGATGATGCAAAAAAAAAAAATCTTCCCATGTAATAGTCTAATTTACTTCTTTATAAATCATGACGAAACCAATTATGTAAGATATTCAAGATCAAGGAATAACTTTTTGTCAAATCATATATACTAGACTCCCTTGAATTATGTAAGAGTATTACACTGAAAAGACTTTTCAATATGTCATGAATCTCCATTATTACCATAAATTTTCATTTCATTTCCAAAAATTTACATAATTTTGGTTTCAAAATCTCAGTTTCAAAATTGTTAAAATACTTGTAAAATTTGCTGAGTAATATAACGAAGCCTCCATTTTAGCTAAGGAGAAATTTCATTTGACTGCCTAGAGTTCACGTATCTTTTTTAAGACATTCCTCAGTTTCAAATCTTTTTAAAAAAACCACAAAATTTACCAAACTCAGATTTATTCATCCCGAGCTCACCACAAGATCAATCCATTAAGTGAACTAACTATATCAATAAGAGCATTATGAAAGACGCATGTAAACTTTTAGAAGTAAAATAAAGTTTCACGTTTATATAAATCCAAGTCAGGCAGCTCTAGCTTAAAACGTAGATATGAAGTTGTTATCAAACAGCAAGTTTCCTATTTTTCATTCCGAATCGAAAAGGGAGGGGAAAAAAAGTAAAAGAGGGATAAGTGTACAAGAGTAATGATGGTGTATTGAGGTATTTAAGACCTTTGAATCCTTCAAATATGCAGACAAAAGAAGAAGAAAAAAATTGAAACAATAAACTTTATCATGCTCACACAGGAGAGGACGACGACAGCATCTACAAGTAGTAGTATGGATTCAAAACCCTCGTTTTGACCATACTAAGTGTTAAACAGATCAGATGGAATCGACGAACCTGTAGTTTTAGATCTTCATAAATTTGGTACACCAATGCATCTGGAAGCAAGTTTCACGATTTTAAAGCGCTTCGCGAATATCGCCAAAGACTTACGGCCAAAACTAATGCACCTGCAGCACCGGCCAAAATATGCAAAATTGTACCAAATTAAACTAACTCAGTTAATGAGATCTAAGTGACGAAAGAATTAATCATTCATGGCATGATGGGATTGAATTCATGTAGTTGAGAACACTGGAAAGTCTATCTTCGAGTTGAGAATGTAGAGACGAAAAGGATTCACTGAAAACTTAGGGGATGGACATGGTTCAGTTTAACAATTTGGCAAAGATCTGCAGAAACGTCCCAGATTAGATTATAACTCAATGAATGAGACTAAATTCTACTAAATGCACAATAACTTGTCATGGGGTTTCAATAATAGGAGTGGACGAGGTCCAATCCAACGATTTGGTAAACAAAAAGTGAAACCAAACTGAAAATTAGAAAAACTACTAGGCCACTTCAAAGTTATATAGCTACCATATGGTGGTTATTCTTTTCCTAATTCATTTCCATGTATAATAAGATGGGTAGCTTTTTGGCACTCATTTGTTGAATGATTCTTCATCTTATGTGGCTTTGGCAAGCAGAACTTCTAAATAGCAACTACCCAAGAACTAATTATCAACTTGTCTTTGTCTCAACTATCTAGGGTTGGACTTGATTCCTCTCATTTTATCATACGATGCTACACCTAATTGTTCGAAAATATTATTTTGTTTTCTTTCTTTGTATCCTTTCTAGTAAACCATATTTATCCATCTTATCATTCTTATCTCCGCTACATTAGCTCTTTGTAATTGTTTGCTTCCTAACAGTTCAACACCCCAATACATAAATCACGGTGGCTTAACCACAAAAATTCTTTAAGACTAATAGGAACATGACAATCACATAAAGCTCCAAAAGCATGTCTCCATTTCAACCACTCTATCTTCAAATGGGGAGGAGATTTTGAAGAAATGCATTCAGGCTTTGGATATTTACTGTTAAATGTCTTGAGGAAGTTGAAATAAACTCCCTCGAAGAAAGTTCGAGAATATAGCAAGACAATACAGTATTATAAGAAGTCATGAGAAGCACAGGTATTAAGAATTAGTGTCTGATAGTATGGAGAAAAGTTATGTAGAGCTTAACATGAAAATCCTAGAAAAACAACAGAGAATTTATCTGCAAGTTCAGGAAATGCCAAACCTTTACATCTCTACCGAACCCATTGGAGCTCAATAGGAGCAAGGACTTCAAAATTGCATGTTGACTGGGGTGAGCAACAACTTACCATATGTAGGCAACGATCAAATTTACTGAAATTGGCTCCAAATGATACAAAGAATTTATTTCCTCAAGGTCAGAAAAAGTTCACAATCTTCACAAAAACTTCATTATCTAAACGCAGTGATATACACCTTCCTCCATCTAGAGCATGCTTACTGTAACAATATAACATATGTAATGATCTTGGGACACTCAAATTTCAAAGGCACTATCAGAACTAATGCAACAATTACATTTTAGTCCCTACCAATCTATTTTTAATGTCAATGATAACATGTTTAGCGCGTACACACACAAACGAAAAAAAGGGGCAGCCTGCATGCGTGCGCTTAAATCCAGGAACTGAAAGATATAATGTTGATAAGCTTACTTGTTTAATAAAACGATATCAACATGCTGCAACTGCGTCCTGACAATGTCAATATTAATGATCTTATCGAGAGATTCTGCATCAACCACAGCAACTGTAAGATCCAGATGAATGCCTACTTCCTTCAGATCGGCAACAAACTTATCAGGTCTTGCTAGCCCAGACGTCTACAGAAACAATTTATACAACTAACATAATCTCGTTTTAACATAGTCAATCAACAAGAAGAAAACCCCATAAAAAGCAGTAGAATAAGACCTCAACGAGAAGACAGTCGAAGTTGTGCCTACTATCGACAATCCGCTGAAGGGACTCCCGGAACGGCCCACTGACATCACAGCAAGCACAGCCTGAAATCAACAAGGCATCAGTTTTACCAATAAAGGAGGAACCAGATCGGCCAAGCAAGGAGAGAAAAGAAGAGGGAACCGTGAGTGAGGGAGACGGTGGATAGGTTAAAGGCCTGGTTGAGGCGGTCGGCGTCAAGGAGAAGGGAATCAACGTCGGAATCGGCGAACTCGTTGACGAGGACAGCGAGTCGGAGGTCGCCGCGGTTGTCGAGTAGGTGCTTGAGAAGCGTGGTTTTGCCGCTGCCCAGAAAGCCGATGACGAGGGTGCAGCCCATGCGGCCGCCGGCAAGGCCGGACCGCCGGTTGAACACCCGATTCTCAAACGCGGCGCTCATCTCGTTCCCTTCCATTCTTACTTCGCAGTCTCACTGGAATCGGTTCAGCCCCAAAGCGGAAAATGCCTGGGGTTTTAGAATCTATCGATCTTACTCCCAAAGCGATAAGAGAGAAGTGTGATTCGAGGAGGATGTACCTTGGTGTAGTAATTTACAACCCTCTTCTCCCCGAGCGTCACCAGCAGAAGCTTGAAATCTGACCGCCACAGAGTCAGAACGTCGGCGACTGCGAGAGAGAGATGGAGAGGGTAGTGGCGAGCGTCGTGATGCTGCCGCTGGGGTTCAGTTTCCACTCGACGGACGAAGAGCTCGTGGAGGATACTTCTTGGTGGTGAGCTAGGAGAAGATGTATGTTCACCAGATCGTACACAATGTCGATTTCGTGGAGAGGAGAGGACGAGGGAGGTGGCAATGAGGGAGGTGGAGGGAGATATTTCGCGAAGAAAAGAAGCGCGGAGAGATTTTTCGCGAGCCGCCGAGGGTTGGCAATGAGCGAGGTGGAGGGAGGGGATGTGTTTTTTATTTTAGCGGGAAATACGACAACGCTTTGAAAAAACGCTTTTGTAACAGCGTTGTCTTTCATCCGAAACCACAACACTAAGCACATCGCATCATTATAAAACGTTGTCGTTATTAAAAAGTAAAACACATAGACAACGCTTTTCACTAAAAACGTTGTAAAACAAAAAAAGACAACGTTTTTTTTAAAAAACGTTGTTGATTGCAAAAATTCTTGTAGTGTATGCTTGGTTCAAATCATTTGGTTTGAACCGTTTGGTATTTATGTTATAGATTGGGTTATCTAGATCTAGAAGATAGAGTCCATTTATCAATGGTGCATTACAATAGAACATATCATTTAGTATTATAGAACAACATTTGTTCTTTATGGTAAATGAAAACCCTTTCTTGTCCAAACAAGATACTGAAATAATGTTCTTAGTTAATGCAGGTACATAAAAGCACTCTTCTAGTTCTAGGATAAGCCCAGTGGGCAAAGACAAGAAATATGTTCCTACAGCAATAGCAGCAACTCTTGCTCCGTTACCTACTCGTAGGTCCACTTCTCCCTTGGTCAATGATCTAGCTCTTTGAAGGCCCTGCACATTAGTACAAATGTGAGAAGCACATCTGGTATCTAATACCCAAGAAGAAGAGATAGATAGATTGACTTCTATAACAAAAATACCTGAGGCAGAAGTCTCATTTTTTTTCTTCTTTGGTTCCTCCAGGTAGAGTTTACAATTCCTCTTCCAATGTCCGGTCTCACCATAATGGAAGCAGGTCCCTTCCTTAGGCACTTTGCCTTTGGCTTTGGTTGTAGTAGAATTGGCCTTGCCTTTGGCTTGGGTCTTACCCTTGCCTTTAGGCTTCCATTTTCCTTTGCCTTTGTTAACCATCAGTACATTACTGGTCTTGGCTTTCTTGAGATTGGGCTCAGCAGTTCTCAACATGTTGAGCATCTCAAGTAAAGGCTTATCAATTTCATTCATGTTGAGCATCTCAAGTAATTCTAGTTTGATCCATGCTTGTATAAGTTAATTAAGTACCCTATATGAGGTTAGGGTCTAAGAAGAGTTATGAGAAAAGAGAAGAGAAGATAAAGATAAGAAAAGAAAAGGCCAAGGCCTTAAGAAATCCCCAAAAGTCAAGACTTAGGGATTTGGGCACACAAGGTGCTCGTTAAAATGCCAAGGCATTCAAGTTAAGAAAAAGTAAGCTATTTTATTTTCTAAGACCAGTACCCGGCGTCCAAGGGCGTCGTTAAAGAAATCCAGGTGTCCAATTCCAAGGTCTTGGCCCTGGTAGACCAAGGTCTGCTCTATTAGGATTGGTGGCTCGCTACCCCAACCTTTTAGGGAACGCGCATAAGATGGTACTTACGTCTTAAGTGGATCCAAGTGAGTTATTATTTTCAAGTATATGCTTTAGCAAAGTTTTCTAAAGTTTAAAGAAGTTTTCTAAAAGTTAAAGAAAGATTTAAAGTTAAAGAATTGCTAAAGTTTCAAGTTGAGCCAAGAACAAGTAAGTTGAGACTCATTAATGCTTGAGTATGCATGTCTTGAGTTATACATGTTTTAGTGTTCCTTTTAAGCATAAAAGTATCTCATGTGATTTCCCATTGTTTAAAAAGCATGTTCGCACATTTCGAGATTTTGTGAGCTAGATAGTACTTACTAAGCTTTATGCTTATTAGTTGCATTTCCTCTTGCTGCAGGTAAGGGTAAAGGTAAGCAATTCTGAAGGAAGGCGACAAGGCGGTGCTGAGTGACGTGTGTGTGGTGGCTGACCTTGGAGAGGTCCTTGGGACAAGATGAATGAAGGACTTAAAGTGCATTTATCATAAAGTCTTAGTTTAAGTTAGATCTTATAACATTTATCCAAGTATTTGCGTTTTAGATATTTTGCATATCCTAAAATCATGAGTAAAGATTCCATGTCATTTTATTTAGCATACATATCCTTATGATTGCATTGGATGAGTATAAGTATGAGTAGTTTTGAATATTGATACTTGATGGAGTTATTTGATGCATGTGCCAAGATATGGTGAGTTTTCCTTTGAATCAAGTTTTTATTGCTATAAATATGCCTAGAAAAGTTGCATTACATTCCAAAATGCTTTAGTAAGGTGTAGAACATGTATTTTGGTATTATGAATGCATAGGAGTTAAGTTTGGTACAAAACTCTAGTTTAAAGTTCATATAGATTTTCATAACTTAATTTCTTCCGCAAAAGTTCTAATTTCGAGTTTATGAAGTCGTTTTGATTGGCTAAAATGTTTAGGAAACTAGTATAGAGTATAGAAATGGTGTTGTGTCTTTGTATGGCGTGAAACTATAAGTTTGGTGGACTATTGAGACAAGGTTTCGAATCAGGCGTGCCAGTCGACTGGTTCAGTATCAGTCGACTGCCCTATCGAACGGCAGCTTCTGTTCGATGCATCAGTCGACTGCCAAGAGGCCAGTCGACTGGTGCCGCGCCCAGAAACTTTCTGTGGCCGATACCAGTCGACTGGTTAGATGGCAGTCGACTGGTACCACTGCAGTGAAGTTCTAGAGAAAGGAAGTATGCCATTGTATCATGCATGACTATTAGAGTTAGAATATCATCCCTAGATGAATTTAAAAGAAAAAAAAAAGAAGTTCCGCATTCTTAGTTGTGCATTAGAGTCAAGAAGTAGATAAAGTAACGATCCGTCTAAGGTAGAGAAGGCGGGTCGCTACAGTTGGTATCATAGCAGTTCCCATTCTCCAGCATCACACACACATCAGCATTAACCTTGCCGTCTTCAAGTAAGAAAGCTTTAAGTTTCAGTTTTTCTATTGCTCCTTTACTTAATTGCAGTATAGAGAAATGCATAAGTACTTACTCATATGTGCATAGAACAAGGAAGCATGTTTAATACCTTAATATCACGGAATCATGTTTAATCCCTAGAATGGATATTAGGTTACTAAGTAAGAAGACAAGTTTATACCTAGAGAGGTAGTAGTAATTTCTTGTTCCCTTATGCATTATTAGATGGCAAGAAGAGGCCGAGCTCCTAATGCAAGGAACAGAACTCCAGTTCAAGATAACAATGAGCCTGGCACAGAACAGCCAAACCTGATGGCAGTCATTGCTCAGATGCAAGCTCAGATTACAGAACAACAGAAGACCATCGCCACACTGATGGCAAATCAGCACCCAGTGCCCCCTACACCACCCACAGCAGGAGTGGGAACTCCAGTGGTGGCTGAAGTTCCACCAGTCACACAGCAGACCCCTGCCGTGAACCGAAGACAAGAAGCATACCTCGTCCAGTGGCAGAGACTGAAACCTGAAAGCTTCTCAGGCATGACTGAGCCCTGGGATGCCCAGGCTTGGTTCAAGACTTTAGAGAGCACAATGGAGCTTCTTGACTGGCCAGAAGTCGAGAAGGTCAAATGTGCCTCCTTCTGCCTAACTGGAGATGCTCGTATGTGGTGGGAGCGGGTCAAGAGTAAGAGGATAGTCAACCAGATGAGCTGGACAGATTTCGAGCAAGAGTTCTATGAGGAGTTCTTCCACATGCGGGTTACCAACAAGCACTACGAGGACTTCATGGAGTTCAGCCAGGGTAACCTACCAGTGGGAGAAGCAGTCGCGAAGTTCAACAGACTAGCTCGCCTCTGCCCAGAGCTAGTCAGCACAGAGAAGGAGCGAGTCAGACTGATGCTCCGCATGCTGAACCCTGAGATAGCACTCAACGTGAACAGCGGGACGCACCGACCCCAGACCAGCGAGGAGTTGGTCAGTAGTGCTCTAATCTCAGAGCACTATCTGAATAGCATCAAGGCACAACAAACACAGCAGAAGCCAGTCCTGATTGAGAACAAGACAACAGGAGGCCAGAAGCCTTAGTCAAATAACCAGAACTGGAAGAACAAGAACCACAAAAGGAAGCAGTGGCCTGGCAGCCAAAAAGGAAACCCAGAGAACAAGCAAGCTAGGTATCCACCGTGTCCTAAGTGTGGGAGGACCCATCCAGGAGCATGCCTTTTGGGTGTAACTGGATGCTACTCATGTGGACAGGAGGGACACAGATCCAGAGACTGCCCAAACAAGTTTAAGGTACTTCCTCAGTAGTCCGTACAGTATGGAGGCAAGCCTCAGTTACATTACATGCCTACTATACTGGAGGGACCTCAGATCAGTCAGGGAGGGTTGGAAGTAGCACCAGTTCCAACCAATGCCAGAGTCTTTTCCCTCACGAAGGAAGAAGCTGCCAGCGCCTCCACGGTCGTAACATGTCAAATAGTTATTTTTCAGCATTTAGCTACTACACTGTTTGACACTGGGGCGACCCATTCTTTCGTATCAGTACCTTTTGCTAGTAAGTTACAGGTGCCTGCAGAGAGTTGGGAGTCCAGATTCCTGACAACTCTCCCTTCAGGGGAAATCATGGAATCCACCCAGCGGCTCCGGGCTGTGCCAATCAAGATTTCAGACCGAGAGCTATATGTCGATCTGATAGTCCTTGCGATGCAAGACTTCGACATCATACTGGGCATGGATTTCCTCAGTAAGTACAGCGCTTCAGTGGACTGCCGTAGAAGGAAGGTGGTTTTCAGCCCAGAAGGAGAACCACCATTCGAGTTTCAAGGAGTCCCAAAGAGGAAGACTCAGAAATTCCTCTCAGCCTTGGCAGCCCACCAGATGCTAGAGCAAGGGTGTGCTGGTTTTCTTGCACACGTAGTGGACTCAGAAGCAAAGAAAGAACTCAAGCAGGAGGATGTACGGGTAGTCTGCGAATATCCAGAAGTGTTTCCAGAAGAACTACCTGGACTATCGCCCCACAGGGAGGTGGAATTTGAGATTGAGCTGGTGCCAGGTACCGGTCCGGTCTCAAAAGCCCCATATCGTATGTCTCCTGTA
Source organism: Boesenbergia rotunda (assembly GCA_024364735.1). NCBI lineage: Eukaryota > Viridiplantae > Streptophyta > Magnoliopsida > Zingiberales > Zingiberaceae > Boesenbergia > Boesenbergia rotunda. Next base: position 5,203 of record JAGFNQ010001912.1, on the reverse strand, counting down.
GAGCTGAAAGAATTACAAGAGCAACTCTAGGAGCTACTAGACAAGGGCTTCATCCGCCCGAGTCATTCACCCTGGGGAGCTCCTGTACTTTTCGTCAAGAAGAAGGATGGGTCTATGCGTCTGTGCATAGACTACAGAGCTCTGAACAAGGTAACCATCAAGAACAAGTACCCCCTTCCTAGAATAGATGACTTATTTGATCAACTAAAAGGGGCTACAGTGTTCTCGAAGATAGACCTTCGTTCTGGGTATCATCAGCTAAAGGTTAAAGAAAGTGACATCCCCAGGACGGCCTTCAGGACAAGATACGGCCACTACGAATTTGTAGTGATGCCTTTTGGAGTAACCAATGCTCTAGCAGTCTTCATGGAGCTGATGAACCACATCTTCAGGGAATATCTCGATAAATTCGTCATTGTATTTATTGATGATATTCTCATATACTCACAGACTCCAGAGGACCATGCTACACACTTGAGGATAGTGCTGCAGATCCTTCAGCAGGAGAAGCTCTATGCAAAATTCTCAAAGTGTGAGTTTTGGCTAGATCAGGTGACCTTCCTAGGTCACATTGTATCCAAAGAAGGCATTCAAGTTGATCCAGCCAAGATAGAAGCAGTCAGCAACTGGTGTAGACCCAAGAATGCTAGTGAAATCAGAAGCTTCTTAGGCCTAGCAGGATATTACAGAAAATTTGTGGAGGACTTTTCCAGAATAGCCTCTCCACTCACAGCCCTGACCAGAAAGAATCAGAAGTATGAGTGGTCAGATAAATGCGAGCACAGCTTCCTAGAACTGAAGAAAAGATTGACCAGTGCTCCCATCCTGACTGTTCCAGAGAGTGACAAGGCCTTTGACATCTACAGTGATGCATCCAAGATGGGCCTTGGAGCTGTCCTCATGCAAGATGGTAAAGTAATAGCATATGCCTCCAGACAGCTCAAGGACTATGAGAAGAATTACCCTACACACGACCTTGAGCTAGCAGCTGTGGTTTTTGCACTGAAGCTTTGGAGACACTACCTGTATGGAGTGCAGTGCAGAATCTTCACAGACCATCAAAGTTTGAAGTACTTCTTCACTCAGAAGGATCTGAATATGAGGCAGCGCAGGTGGCTAGAGTTGGTTAAAGATTATGACTGTGAAATCCTCTACCACCCAGGTAAAGCTAATAAAGTGGCAGATGCACTGAGCAGGAAATCCTGCGCAGCACTGATGTCCCTATCATCACTGTCCCTACCACTTCAGAAAGAAATAAAGGATTTTGGAGTCGAGGTAATAATTGGGCAACTTTCTGCATTGACTCTAGAGTCAACACTGCTTGTGGATATACAAAGAAAGCAAAGTCAAGACCCAGAAATCCAGAAGATCAAGCAGGAGATCCAAGAGGCAGAAAATTCAGAGTTTCGAGTATCAGATAGTGGCATCCTCTATCTTGGAGACCGCCTTTGCGTCCCCAATGATGAGGAACTAAGAAGGAATATTTTAGAAGAAGCCCACAGTACCCCGTACTCTATGCATCCTGGTTCTACCAAGATGTACCAAGATGTAAAGCAAAGATTCTAGTGGTCTGGACTCAAGCGAGACGTGGCCAGATATATCAGTACCTGCTTGACCTGCCAGAGAGTCAAAGCAGAGCACCAGAGACCAGGAGGAGTTCTGCAGCCTCTTCCTATTCCAGAGTGGAAGTGGGAAGAGATATCCATGGATTTTATCACAGGTCTCCCAAGGACCACCCATGGACACGACGCAATATGGGTGATAGTGGATAGATTGACCAAGTCTGCCCACTTCCTAGCCATCAAGTTATCGCATTCGGTAGAGCAGTTAGCACAGCTGTACGTGAAAGAAGTAATCAGGCTTCATGGAGTTCCGAAGTCGATCGTTTCTGACAGAGATGGGCGGTTCATCTCCCATTTTTGGAGGTGTGTTCAGGACGCCCTAGGCACCAGACTTCAGTTCAGCACAGCTTTCCATCCCCAGACAGATGGACAAACAGAGAGAGTAAATCAAATTTTAGAAGACATGCTAAGGGCTTGTGTGTTGGACTTTAAAGGTAGTTGGTGCAAATTTCTGTGCTTAGCTGAGTTTGCCTACAACAATAGCTATCAGGCCACTATCAAGATGGCACCTTATGAAGCATTATATGGCAGGAAATGCAGATCACCCATATGTTGGCAAGAAGCTGGTGAGAAGAAAGAGATGAAGTCGGAACTAGGCAGCCAGACTGAGCTTATAGATGAGACCACTTAGGCTATCCAGACGATCCGCCAGAGGATTGAGACTGCCCAGAGTAGACAGAAAAGTTATGCTGACACACGCTGTAGGCCACTGGAATTCCAAGTTGGAGATTCAGTATTCCTCAAGGTCGCTCCTATGAAGGGAGTGATGAGATTTGGCAAAAAGGGCAAGCTGAGTCCTCGCTACATAGGACCCTACAAGATTATAAAGAGAGTTGGGAAGGTAGCCTATGAGCTGGACTTGCCAGAGGATATGTCAGCTATCCACAGTACCTTTCATGTCTCTATGCTAAAGAAGTGTATTCACGACCCTAGCCAAGTGATTCAGCCTCAGTCAGTACAGATCCAAGAAGATCTTAGCTATGAGAGCAGACCGACACAGATAGTGGACAAAGCAGTTAAAAGATTAAGAAACAAAGAAGTGTCACTAGTGAAGGTCATCTGGCAGAATCAAAAGCATGAGGAGGCTACTTGGGAACGTGAGGACAGCATGAGAGAAAGATATCCAGAATTATTCTAAGTTCGAGGACGAACTTTTCATAAGGTATGGGGGATTGTAACGCCCCAAAATTTCCATTTTAAGTCCTTAAAGTCCTTGAAATTATTTTAAAATGTTTTAGAAATATTCTAGATATTTTTAGGAATTTTTAGAATATTTTTATGGAATTTTCCGAGTCCGTTAGTGTTTTTATTAAAAGAAATTGAGTTTTCGGCAAAAAGTTGCCTGGACGAGTTTTGAACCCGAGACCTCCCATGGGATCAACGACTTAAGTTGGTCGGGTTAACCAGGAGCCCCAGCAGGGGTGTGCTGAAAGAAAATAGAGAGATATTAAGTTAAGTAGTAAGTTGAACCGAAATACCCCTTGGTATAAATAGAAGAACTTAAGTGGGGTTTTTTATTTTTGGTTCGGCAACTTCTCCTCCTCCTCACCATCCGCCGACCCCCTCCCCCTCTCTTGTGCACACACCAACCACACCAAGCCTAGGGCTTTCCTCCGGTGGCCGACCAAGGCTCTTCTCCGAGAGATTTTCCTATATTCGGAATCCCCGCGACGAGAGGAACGCGTGAGCGCGAAGAAATCTCTGAGACTTCAAGTTTCTCCGGAACCTCCGACGCCGTTCTTGGTTGTAAGTCCAAGATATCGATGTAAGTACTGCTCACCTGCAGTAAGAGGCGGTTTTCCGCAAGTTTTTCCCGTTAGAAAGTTAAAAATGCAATTTTCCTTTAGTTTATGATTTTGCATGTAATTCTAGTTTGATCCATGCTTGTATAAGTTAATTAAGTACCCTATATGAGGTTAGGGTCTAAGAAGAGTTATGAGAAAAGAGAAGAGAAGATAAAGATAAGAAAAGAAAAGGCCGAGGCCTTAAGAAATCCCCAAAAGTCAAGACTTAGGGATTTGGGCACACAAGGTGCTCGTTAAAATGCCAAGGCATTCAAGATAAGAAAAAGTAAGTATTTTATTTTCTAAGGCTAGTACCCGGCGTCCAAGGGCGTCGTTAAAGAAATCCAGGTGTCCAATTCCAAGGTCTTGGCCCTGGTAGACCAAGGTCTGCTCTATTAGGATTGGTGGCTCGCTACCCTAACCTTTTAGGGAACGCGCATAAGATGGTACTTACGTCTTAAGTGGATCCAAGTGAGTTATTATTTTCAAGTATATGCTTTAGCAAAGTTTTCTAAAGTTTAAAGAAGTTTTCTAAAAGTTAAAGAAAGATTTAAAGTTAAAGAATTGCTAAAGTTTCAAGTTGAGCCAAGAACAAGTAAGTTGAGACTCATTAATGCTTGAGTATGCATGTCTTGAGTTATACATGTTTTAGTGTTCCTTTTAAGCATAAAAGTATCTCATGTGATTTCCCATTGTTTAAAAAGCATGCTCGCACATTTCGAGAATTTGTGAGCTAGATAGTACTTACTAAGCTTTATGCTTATTAGTTGCATTTCCTCTTGCTGCAGGTAAGGGTAAAGGTAAGCAATTCTGAAGGAAGGCGACAAGGCGGTGCTGAGTGACGTGTGTGTGGTGGCTGACCTTGGAGAGGTCCTTGGGACAAGATGAATGAAGGACTTAAAGTGCATTTATCATAAAGTCTTAGTTTAAGTTAGATCTTATAGCATTTATCCAAGTATTTGCGTTTTAGATATTTTGCATATCCTAAAATCATGAGTAAAGATTCCATGTCATTTTATTTAGCATACATATCCTTATGATTGCATTGGATGAGTATAAGTATGAGTAGTTTTGAATATTGATACTTGATGGAGTTATTTGATGCATGTGCCAAGATATGGTGAGTTTTCCTTTGAATCAAGTTTTTATTGCTATAAATATGCCTAGAAAAGTTGCATTACATTCCAAAATGCTTTAGTAAGGTGTAGAACATGTATTTTGGTATTATGAATGCATAGGAGTTAAGTTTGGTACAAAACTCTAGTTTAAAGTTCATATAGATTTTCATAACTTAATTTCTTCCGCAAAAGTTCTAATTTCGAGTTTATGAAGTCGTTTTGATTGGCTAAAATGTTTAGGAAACTAGTATAGAGTATAGAAATGGTGTTGTGTCTTTGTATGGCGTGAAACTATAAGTTTGGTGGACTATTGAGACAAGGTTTCGAATCTGAATTTCAGATTTTCAGGCGTGCCAGTCGACTGGTTCAGTATCAGTCGACTGCCCTATCGAATGACAGCTTCTGTTCGATGCATCAGTCGACTGCCAAGAGGCCAGTCGACTGGTGCCGCGCCCAGAAACTTTCTGTGGCCGATACCAGTCGACTGGTTAGATGGCAGTCGACTGGTACCACTGCAGTGAAGTTCTAGAGAAAGGAAGTATGCCATTGTATCATGCATGACTATTAGAGTTAGAATATCATCCCTAGATGAATTTAAAAGAAAAAAAAGAAGTTCCGCATTCTTAGTCGTGCATTAGAGTCAAGAAGTAGATAAAGTACAATCCGTCTAAGGTAGAGA